>JAKTXL010000021.1:0-100199 GCA_030582535.1 Insectozyma bohioensis | reverse complement strand
ATTCTTGGTTCATTTTCAAAAAAAGTTTGTTTAAATTTTTTTTTAAACCTTTTTATTCAAAGACGTTGATTTGTTTTTATAACAAGAAATTTGTCAAGTCTTGAACTAAATGATGTTTTCTTCTTTCTTTAAAACAATCAAACATTTCTTTTACTTTTTCTTATTTATTTATCAATTCTTTTACCGGATTTTTTGGTCAGGATTAAATGATAGATCAATATTTGGGTTAATAATTAATTTTTGGATAAATTTTAGTCCTATATTTATATGGTTGGTTATTTTTAAAAATGCTGGGTTAATACCTCATGGTATAAGACCCCCTATCCATGTAAAATTACCTTCAAGATTAGATTATTATATGTTTAGTAATCTATTTGGTGGTGTACTTACTGTTATGTGTTTAGGATGCTTAAGTTACTTATTGTATCTTGGTGCATATAAAATAAAAACAACTGCTTTGGTTGGTTGTGAAGCTTCAAGAGATGAATATACTACATCAGAAACATCAACAGCTACATCTTCAGATATTGAGTTATCAAGATTCATTGAAGAAGAATCTGATACAGGTGTTCCAAGATATAAAATATTCACTGGTCCACTAGATATCATTAATGAAGAAGAAGAACCAGATAATGATTATGTTGCATCATTACCACCATTAGATTATCAACAAGATAAGCATCATCAACAATTAACATTTTTTAGAACTTTATCCCAACAAGAGATTTCCAATTATGCAATGATAATAAATGAGAAAATATTGAAAAAAATTAATATAACAGGATCTTACTATCCTATTAATTGTTGGTATTTAAGTGTGCCAATATTATTAGTAAAAAGTTGGTTTTTATTAAACCTAGTTTATTGGTTAAAAGATCCCATTGTTACATGGAAAGATTTATTAGCATGGACTTCTTATGTTTTAGGTCATATAACAGTCCCAATAGTTACAGCTGTTTGGCTTTATGTATTTCATGCACCAGGAGCTGTTAAAGCATATAGTTTTGCATTAGGATTTGAAAATATAGCAGGAGTTTTAACACATTTATGTTTCCCAACTGCACCACCATGGTTTGTTCATATGAATGGAGAAGATTCTCAAGCTGATTATGATATGAAAGGTTATGCAGCAGGTTTAACAAGAGTTGATATTACTTTAGGTACTCATTTGAATTCAAAAGGGTTTCATGCCTCACCAATTGTATTTGGAGCAGTTCCTTCATTACATTCAGCAATGGCATCAATGACTTTTTTCTTTGTTAGTTATTATGCTAGATGGAGACCTTTAAAATTATTAGCATTAAGTTTTGTATTATTACAATGGTGGGCTACTATTTATTTAGATCATCATTGGAGATTAGATTTATTAGTTGGATTATTTTATGCAATTATTTCATTTAGTATAATTCATCATTTATTATTAAAAAAAATTGATAGAAAATTTTTAACTGCTAGATTAAATTATGATTTCACACATGGCAGTACTATGGGTATGAGAGTTTTTAGAAATACCAGAATACAATGGTTTTTCGATCCATTATCTTAAAAGAAATGGTAGATAGGATAAAATTTATTGGATTTGTTTTTTATTAGTTGTATATATTTATGTATAAATAATTAATGAATATTTGATTTCAAAAAAAAAAAAAATATATATATATATATTGTCAATAGATATATTAAATGGTTATTGTTCAAAATAAAAAAAGGGGGAGCTAGGGGCTGTAATTTTTTTTTAGGGGGTAGCGATAAAGGGGCTTAGAGAACAATGGATTTTTGCAACTCAATTGTGAATAGTCTGGAGTTCAGCAAAAAAATAAAAAATAAAAAATACGAATAAAAAAAATCACCACCATAGAGAAGCAACACAAGGAATCGATAAGTATGTGTGTAAAACTACGAATAAATAGATAAAGTTGTAAGGACTCAATACAAGCTGTTCTGCTGTGTAGTAGTTACATTCAAGTTTAATATTATTTAGATATATATTCAGTATATAATCGTTGTTTTGAAAGAAATAAGAACAGTATTAACTTTACAATTTTAATTCTTGAGACTTCAACGATTTTTAAAGATGTATGATTTCATTAAAACTTTTCAAAATTTCTTTTCCAAAAAACAAATAAATCAATCAAAAAATAAAATTTGCTTAAATTGCTTTTTGGAATTTAAATAAGTTGCAAATATCAAACTTAAAAATTCTAGGAACAACGTTTTTTAACCACATTAATTCTGAATTGTTTGATAATTTGTCTAAAACCAAAAACCTTATTAAAGTATGAAGACTAAGTCAGCTATTGTTATATATATATTATAATATATAATTCTTCAGTAACTTTGTCAACAAAATCAATCACTTAATAATTTAACTAAATAATCCACACGCTACTTATGACTTTATTAGATACTTCTGGAGTTTCTCTTTCTATATAAGTGGTTTAAAGGGCTTGTTGTCTTACAAAAATTCAATTTGTTTTTTGATTTGAAAAAAAGATTTTTTATATAAAAACTATATAATATTTAAATGAAATTAAAATATAACAAATATAACAGTAGCTAGAAACAAACTTTCATTAAATTGATTGAGGAGTTCATATAGTGGAAGTTTGAAGAAAAGTTTATAAACTAAATTAGAAAAAGAGCAAATATAAAGATGAAGGTGGAACTATACTACTTTAGTTGAAAGTATTTATATCCAAAACTATATAAGTTTCGAGTAGGCATTATATGATCTATTTGAGAACTTTCATTTTAACACTTCTGAATGTGTTAATTAATAATTTATATTTTTATTGATTTGTTTTTTTTTTTTTGATATCAATAGTTATATGATTGTTAAGAATTTTAACTTAATCTTATAATACAAAAATTATTTATATATATACGTTGATTAACTTCATGCATTATTCATTATAGATTCCAATCATATAAATCATCACACCTTGCATATTTATTTCAATCCTAAACCCTAAAATTACAACTAATAATTTGGGCCAAATATTTTGAAATCGAAACAACGGAGAGGGACTGGTGTTATTATCGATACCACGCGCGTCTGGTAGGGCCAAGTTAGCTTAGGGCCAAGGTTCTGTCAGCGTTGAACAACGGGGCATACATTTCGAATTTCTAGTTTAGGTGGTCATTTTGAGAAAACTGAAACCAAAAACCCATGCTTTAGGTTCAAAAATTTCTGGAGATAAGGTTCTACGTGCTTATTATTATTCATACAAACCTTGTATGTATTAACTAGTAAAGTGTATTATGATTTTATTTAAAGGAGTAAAAACACTACAATATAAAAGAGAGAGAGAGAGAAATTTTTACTATATGTCAAGGTACTGTATATAATTATTATATAAATGCGGATTCCAAAAAAAAAAAATAAGTTACTTAATGCGATCGTATAAATATAAAAATGAAAAAATAAAAATATTGGTCCCTTATAATTAGATCTAAATGTGGTTGTCAATTTGATTGATCAAAATAACTCAATAAGTTATTAGAAAAGAATCAATTAGATTGTATATAGACAGACTTTTTATATATATCTAAATCATTTTTTTGATTTCAATTTTCAAATGACAAAAAACTTAAATAAATAACATTTTTTGTTGGTTCACGTATATATATTATAAAATATAATATATGAATTTTATAAGCCCCACGTATATAATTATATATAATGAATAATAATAATAATACCACATGGTTCAATTATATTATATATTTCAAATATCTTTGTTATTGTTGAAATATTTGTTTATACACGGTAATTTATTTGTTCAAAAAAAATTGTGCTTTTGTATGGGTTGGTGTCGCTTAAATAAATAAGTTGTAGGTACGAGAGAACGAGAAGAGAACGAGACAACAACCAAAAAAAATCGGAATTTTTTTTTTTTTTTTAACACGCATTATACATTATTATACTATTTACAATATACCTAACATATAAAGTCTACCTGATGCTAATGGTAGAGCCAGCAAGATAAGGGGAAAACTTTTTATAAGCCGATTTGAATTAAAAAATCACATGGAAGAAGTCACGGGTTCTTAGATCATACGTGTAGGAACAGACCCTTGCCGCAATATATAATTGTGATCGTATATTATAGATTAGTTTTTCTTTCTTTCCAAAGTAGTTAAAGATACCACGAGTCAAAAATAAAATATATAATATAATATCATATTAATTAATATATCTGATTTTTGTTGGCATTTTTTTCTCTTCTCTCTAATGAAAGTTTTTCATTAAGTAGTTTTTAGTTTAATTAGTTTAGTTGGTTTATAATTGAATTGTATTGTTGTTAATTATGTGTCCTTTATTATAATTAGTTTTAGTTTTATCACGTTTAATGGTTAAAATTAAATATGTTTATTGTTATGGATATATCTTATAGGAACCATTACAATATAATATAATATAGTAAATTTAAAGTATGGGACATAAACAAAAAAACAAAAAGCTGTGGCTCTTCTCAAAAAATCAAAAAAATTTTATTTACCGTAATAATATTTTTATTTCTGTTTATTTATTTCTCTTTTCAAAAAAATTTTTCAAAAATATTATAAAAACTAAAACGTTTCTCCAAAAACAAAAAAAAAAAATTTTTTTTACCTTTTTCCTTTTCTTTTTCAATTCTTTATTGAACAATTTAAATTCAATTAATCTATTCCCACCTACCCTTCCCCCATCTATTAAAAAAACAAAAAATAAAAGATGACTACTGCCAAAGAAACCTTTTTATTTACTTCAGAATCTGTTGGTGAAGGTCACCCAGATAAAATTTGTGATCAAGTTTCAGATGCTATTTTAGATGCTTGTTTAGCTGTTGATCCATTATCAAAAGTTGCTTGTGAAACTGCTGCTAAAACTGGTATGATTTTAGTTTTTGGTGAAATTACTACTAAAGCTCAATTGGATTATCAAAAAATTATTAGAGATACTATTAAACATATTGGTTATGATCATTCTGAAAAAGGTTTTGATTATAATACTTGTAATGTTTTAGTTGCAATTGAACAACAATCACCAGATATTGCTCAAGGTTTACATTATGAAAAAGCTTTAGAAGATTTAGGTGCTGGTGATCAAGGTATTATGTTTGGTTATGCAACTGATGAAACTGATGAAAAATTACCTTTAACAATTTTATTAGCTCATAAATTAAATGCTGCTTTAGCTTCTGCTAGAAGATCAGGTGCTTTACCATGGTTAAGACCAGATACTAAAACTCAAGTTACTGTTGAATATGAAAAAGATGGTGGTGCTGTTATTCCAAAAAGAGTTGATACTGTTGTTATTTCAACTCAACATGCTGATGAAATTTCAACTGAAAAATTAAGAGAAGAAATTATTGAACATATTGTTAAACAAGTTGTTCCAGAACATTTATTGGATGATAAAACTATTTATCATATTCAACCTTCAGGTAGATTTGTTATTGGTGGTCCACAAGGTGATGCTGGTTTAACTGGTAGAAAAATTATTGTTGATACTTATGGTGGTTGGGGTGCTCATGGTGGTGGTGCATTTTCAGGTAAAGATTTTTCAAAAGTTGATAGATCAGCTGCTTATGCTGCTAGATGGGTTGCTAAATCTTTAGTTACTGCTGGTTTAGCAAGAAGAGCTTTAGTTCAATTTTCTTATGCAATTGGTGTTGCTGAACCATTATCAATTTATGTTGATACTTATGGTACATCAAAATATAATTCTGATCAATTGGTTGAAATTATTAAAAATAATTTTGATTTAAGACCAGGTGTTATTGTTAAAGAATTAGATTTAGCTAGACCAATTTATTTTAAAACTGCTTCTTATGGTCATTTTACTGATCAAAATAATCCATGGGAACAACCAAAAAAAATCAAATTTTAAAAAAAAACAAAAATCAAAAAATTAAAAATCATAAATGTTATAACTTTAATGACTAATGTAATGAATGACTCATTGGAGTGTGTTTTTTTATTCACTCAAGGATTAACGTTCAACTCGTTAATTCTCTTTTAGATTGTTTTTTTTTTTATTTTTATTATTATTATTTTCTTTCTATTTTTAAAAGATTTCATTTTTATTTCAAGATGTTTTATTTAATTTTTTTTTATTATTATTATTATTTGTTAATTTGTTATTTTATAAAGGATATAGAGTTTTTTATTGCATTAATTATGGGGTCCTCAACGGACAATTAAGGTTTTAGATAAAGATTTAGAGTAGTAATATATATAAAATATTTATTGTCTCTAACAATAACTAACTATTTATTTATTTATTTATTTTCTCTCTAACAATAATTTTAAATTTCTATCTATAAAAAAACATATTCTATCTATCTATTTATAATCTATAACTTCATTACTATTATTACCAAAAATACTATTAAAATATTTATAATAACTAAAAATAGCAAATATTATACCTAATAAACTACCAAAAATAACATCAAAAAAATGATGACGATAATCTTGAGTTCTACTTAAAGCAATAAAACCAGCAAATAAAATAGGTAAACTAACAAAAATTAAAGAATGAATCTTCAATTGTTTTTTATTTTCAATTTTAAATTGACCAATTAACCATAAAGAAAAATATAATAAACCAGCAAAAGCCATTGATGAATGACCAGATGGAGTTGATTTCATACCATCAATTAAATAAATATTACCTAAAGGAGCAGTACATATAGAAACATCAACTAATTTATTTATAGGAGTTGAAATTTTAGGTCCACAACGTTCAATAAAATCAGGTCTTGGATTCCCAATCCAACATTTTAAAATATCTGTAAATACACTTACTGAACAAACACTAAACCATAAACCTAATAAACTAACTTGTAATAAATGTAATTTATCTCCAGTTTTATAAAATAATGATATAATTATAATTATTAATATACTTGGTATAATTGTTGAATATATATATAATTGATTATCTGTAATTTGTTCGATAGTTGCAAATGGATGTAATAATTTTGAATCATTTATAAAAAATTGTCTATTGAATGGTTGTGCTACTTCTGTAACTTTGAAAAAAAATATTATTAAGAATATAACTAATATCCAATCTGGTATGAATTTCTTAAATTTAGTTGATGTAAAATAATTTTGCAGCATTTATTTAATTAATTAATTGATTGGTTGAATCAGTTGGTTAAATTGGTTTGGTTTGGTTATAAATTAAATTAAATTCAAATTAAAATATTAATTATATATAACGTGTTTCAAATTTGATGTTTTTTTGAAGTGTATTTAAATTTTTATTTTTTATTTTTTAGATGTCTGATTTTTTTTCTATTGTCTTTGTTGTTATCTAATTTTATGAAGTGTCTCTTTTCTTTTCTCTATTTGGGAATCTGTTTTCTTTCTTTTCTTGTCATTTTTCGTCAATCTCTGTAAAATATTTCTATCTATAGTTTATCAAACTACAACTACAACATACATACCTTATATTACTGCATCACATCACATCAACAAATGCATTCATATGTATGTTATCAATTTAAGATGTGGTATCTTATGTGATATCTTATGTTTAATTGATTGATTGCTTAGAATTCAAGAATGTTTAGATTACTTATATAATTAATAATAAATCCAGAAAAAAAAGAAACAGGAAATTTTATCCCAGTTTTACCAGAATAGGTTTCTTAACATATATCTTTTAATCTACTCTGCTCATCTTCTACTTCTTCTACTTCTTCTCTTCCTTCTAGCCTTGTCTAAATCTAAAACAATAGAACAATAAATAACAGAGAATTTTTTAATTAATTAACAATCAATATTCTTTATTCCAATTTAAGGTTTCGTAGACACTTTTGATCAATTAAGGTTTTCTTATTATTTACTATTCATTTCATTTCATTTCATATCTAACCATGTTTCTTAAATTCGTTTTATTACGGGTATTAGATTTGTTAGAAAAATTATTGTTTATATAAATATCAAACAAAGAAAGTATATATACAATTTGAAGCCGTTCGCCGTTCCATTTAAAGGATTTAACTTAAACTAAAAACTAAAACTGAAAACTAAAACAAAAAGAAAAAGAAATCCATACTTTTTGTTTTTTCTTTCTTTTTCCTTTAATTCAATTCAAATAAATTCAACCACGTTTCTAAATCTATATTGAATAGAATATATAATATTTTTGAGATTGTTGTTAATAACAAAGTGGGGGAGGGATGGATGGATGCAATATAGTTAAAATACATAAAATTTATTTTGTGATATTGAAAATCATAAGACTAAATTTTGTACTTCTTTTACTTTCATATTTTACATTTTATCCCTTTGGAAAGAAGGATCAAAGAGTTATATTTTTTTTTTCTTTAAAGAGTGAAATTTAATTTACATACAATTTTTAATTTTTAAAACAAATTACCGTATTTCTATCCAATTAAAACTATAAAATTTATATAAAAAACTCGAATAATTAATAATAATAATAATATATAACGAAAAGAAGGAATGAATAAATGAAGTATTTTTTGAAAATTTTTTTTTTTTTTTTCGATCTGAAAACAAACTATTATTAAATTATTAAAATAAAAAAGAACTAAAGAATATATTTTTTTTGTTGTTGTTGTTTATAACATTATGCCAAATTGTTGTTTGTTAATTAAATATCTATTGTTTAACATCTGAATCATAAGATTCTTCTTGTGTAGCATATCTATCTTTAACCAATTTAGTAGTATCAATTTCATCATGATATAATTCAACAATTTCTTCTAAAGTTTTTCTTTTAGTTTCTGGAATTAATAAAGTTGTGAAAATACCTAATAACATAAATAAAGCAAAAATTTCTAAAACATGAGGTAAGAAACAATTTTGATTTTTTGGATCTTTACCACAATGATGATTAATTAAAGTACCAATACAAGTTTGAGCAATAATAGCACCAATTTTACCTGAAGCAGCTGATAAACCATGAGCAGTTGATCTATATCTAGTTGGGAAAACTTCACCTGGAACAATAAATGTAGTTGTATTTGGACCAAAATTTTGGAAAAATTGTGCAATAACGAATAAACCTAATAAACCTTTTTCATGAATTTGATGATAAGCAAAACCCATAATACATAAAATAACAGTTAATAAAAAGAAACCACCCAATTGAATTGGTTTTCTACCAATAGTATCAATTGTTGCAGCAGAAACCCAATAACCTGGTAAAGAACCAGCACAAACTAAAATTAAATTACCAGCAGCTAAATTATAAAATTTTAAATATAAATTAGTATTATTACCATAACCAATAGTATCTAAAATAACAGTTGTATTTAAACCCATACCATAAAAGGCAACATCCAACATAAACCATGAACCTGCAGTACCTAATAAAATTTTACCATATTTCCATTGACCAAAATGAGCCCAAAAATCTTTAAATGAAGCTTTTGGAGGTGCAATATCTTGAGCATTAACATCAATAACAGCTTCAGCATCAGCAACTTTTTGAACATCACCATGTTCACTAACATCTAAAGCATATCTTGGAGATTCAGCAATAGTTAATCTATAATATAAAGCAATACAACCTGGTACACAACCAAAACCAATAATAATTCTCCACATTTGATCACAAGCTTTAATACAAACACCAGTACATTTCATTGCAGGAGTTGATTTTAAATTGACCCATTCTAATTGATCTTTATAACCAGCAACACAAACAATTGCAACAATACCTGCAAAAATTTGTCCTAAACCTTGATTTGAAAAAACAGCAGCCATAATAGCACCTCTCCATTTAGTAGTAGAAAATTCTGATGAAATAATTGAAGATAATGGATAATCACCACCAATACCAATACCCATTAAAATTCTTAAAGTTGTAAAAATTGCAACGAAATTAATAGCAGGTGATTCACCTAAAGTACATTGAAAAACAGTAGCAAAAATCATAATAATTAATTCTAAACCATAAATTTTTTTACGACCAACTTTATCAGCAAGTGTACCAAAACTAACTTGACCAATAACAGTACCAACTGAAGTAGCAACTTTCATTAAAGTATTTGATGATGAAGGAACTTTACCACCCCAATAAACATATGATAACATATTCATACCTAAATTAATAGCAAAAATATCATAAGAATCAGTCATAAAACCAACCCCAGCAATCATAATCATTTTAACTTGAGTCCAACCAAATCCTGCTTTATCAATTTCTTCTAAAGCTAATCTTTTTCTTTCTAAAGGATCTTCAATATCAGCAAATTTTCCTAAATAATCTTTAAAAGCGGTTTTACCACCACCAGTTTGTTCTTTTTGTGGATGTTCAGTAATATCAGCAACCATTATTATTATTATTGTTTATTCTTGTTAATATAAAAAAACTGAATAGAGATTGAAATAATATCTAATGAAAAGAAAAGAAGAAAAGAAGAAAAGAAGGAAAAATATTATAATTTTGCAATTGATGGGAATTTATTGTTTAATTTATATAAAAATTGGGATTTCATAATTAGAATTTTAAAATATAAAAAATTTATATGTATATAATAGAAATCATTATCTTTATTTTATTTTTTTTTTTTTTTTTTTTTTTTTTAAAAATTTAAAAATTTAAAAAAAAAAAAAAAAAAAAAAAAAAAAATAATAAATTTATAACATACATATAAAATTTAAACGTAAAAAAGTAATTAAAATAATTAAAATATAATAATAATTAAAATAATTAAAATAATCCCAAAGCGTTATGTGCATCGGCGTTTTTGTAATCTTTTTTTTCAGAAACTTATAGTTTTTAGATTTTAGCTTATAAGTATATTATTAACTGATTTTCATACAACAACTGTAGTTTAAATTGTTAAATTGTTGAAAAAAAAGAAATAGATAAAATTGAAAAATTAAAAAATTAAAAATAAAAAAATAAAAAAAAAATATTGTACAAAATTTCATAACCTTTGTTTGATGCATAATTAATTAAATTTATATTTATATTTTTTTTTTTTTTTTTCAATTTTTAATTTTTTTCAATTTAAAAAACTAAAAAAAAAAAAATACTAAATAAACAAAAATTGAAAATCCATAATATTTGTAATAATAATAATAATAATAAAGAATAAGAGAATTTTTGAAATATTAAATTAAAAAAAAAAACAAACTTTTTAAAATACTCAATTAGGGTTAATAACAACTAGAAATTGAATTGAATTGAATTGAATTGAATTTGAGAAAGAGCTTGGAAAAATAAAAAAACTAAAATAAACAAACGAGTCTAAAAACTAAGTTTTAAACCAATTGATGAAGAGATAATAATAAAAAAACATATAGTATACTAACAATATATTGCTAAAAGAGATCCTATATCCCATATTGTATTATCATATATTGAATATATGAAAATTATAGGTCTCGTGGGCCAAAAAAAAAAAAAAAAAAAAAAATTAAATTAAATTAAATTAAATTAGTTTCTTTTTTGCATTAATTTTTTTTTTTATTTGTTTTGTATTACAAATTCAGGCGGAATTTCTCTACATTTACTAATTAAATGAAATGATTATACTAGTAGTAGTACTTTAAAAACGTTGTCTAATTTCAAAATAGTTTTTCTTTTGTCATTCATATATGTATATAATATATGTTATTTAAAGACAGACTGAGATATCTATATATTATGGTGGAGCTACGGCATTTCCTTCCCGGTGTAAAAACTTAGTTTTTTTTTTTAATTAGTTTTTTAAACTTTTAAATCCAATCTATATTATATTAGAATCTTTCTCTCTTCTTTATATTGGAGCATGTGGTTAAAAATAAAAAACAAAAAATAAAAAAATGCCAATTGTTATATCGTCTAGATCCTTTCATATTAATTCATCAATTGTTTAAATGGTTTGAATTATTCGTAAATTAAATAAATTCATCATTACAATAGGCTTTTTTTTAAAAATTTTAAAATTTTTGAATAAAAAAAAATTGAATTTTGTTTTTTTTTTTTTAGTAAAGTTAGTTTGTCTTAATTTATTTATTTCTTTTAACTAAAAAGAAACTTTCGAAAACACAATTCTAGTTTTTCGATAAATTCTATTTCATAATTTGTTTTTATATTTTTTTTTTGCAATCATTTTTTTTTTCAGATTTTCAGATATTTGATAATTATCAATCATTCAATTTGATCTAGAGACAAGACAAGAAAAAAATAATATTGATATAATTCGTTTGAATTCAATTTGAATCGTTAAGAAAAATAAATTTTGACATGGAAAGATCAAAGTCAAGAAAAACTTTATATCATTACGTTGTATTTTGATCCTTTAAAAATAAAATCTCTGAAAGTATCGTTGTAATTAACAAGAAAAATAAATTTAAGAAAAAACCCTCTGTTTAAAAGTTTTAGATAGATGGTTTTTATAAAAAAAGTTAAAAATAATTAAAAATAATAATAATTCTATTATAAATATGAATAAAAAGATAGATGATGATTGTTGTATGTAATTGCAGCCAAGTCTTTTTCTTTTCATAATTAATAATTTTTGCAACACAAACGCCATGAAAAAAAAAATAAAAAAATAATATTATTATTCTTAAGTAGTTGATTAATGATGATGAATTTAAACTTATAGATGATCTTTTTGTTCACAAAATAGAATAATGAAAAAAGAAAAGAAAGGGTAGGTTGAAAGAACGAAAGAGAAAGAGAAAGAGAAAAATAAAAGAGTTGTTGATAATAGACCCCACGTGTGCAACAGAACAGATTAGTAAATTTAAGTTATTATACATAATTTGCAGCGTTAAATATAAAATATAATAGATAGATACATATACTATATATATACTATATTATAGTGTTATATGTATAATGTATTATAATGTATTTTAATAGTACAAAAATCCAAGAAAAAAAAAAAAAAAAAAAGGCTAAAAATAAGAACTAAAATTTAAATCTTATCAGAAGCAAAACTTTAAAACCAGGGGGTCCCACGTTTTCATACCATCTTTACACTACCCTACATACATACATACATAAACTTATTTATCAACGTGGGTTATTCACTTCTTCAATATAATATAATATATCTTATTGTTCAACAACAAATATTATAACCATATATAACTATATATTTTAAAAGAAATTTTAAATAATTAAATTAATTTAATTTAAATTTAATTTATTTAATTTAATAAGTTCATAAATTAATAATAATTCTTTCATCTTTTTCTCACACGAGGTCTTTCTATTTTAAATATTTTAAATTAATTTTTTTTGCCTTTCGATAAATAATAAAAATAATCTATATTCAAGGCAAATTGAATATCCAAATTAATAATTACCATAGTTGTTTGGTTTTGGTTTTTTTATTTATTATTATTAATTGTTTTAAAGTTTTTCTATTTGTTTTAAATTTTTTTTTTATTTTCGATATTTTTTTGGGAAGGCTTTAACCTTCTTTTATCAATTAAACGAAATGATAAAAAATACATTTTCTATATATATTTAATAATACTGTTTATTTTAAATATATATATATATTTATATACATTTATATATATCAAATCATACGTCATTATTTTTATCAATTTAATTTTTTTTGACAGATGATGTTTATGATCTTCATTAATTTATTTAATTATTTAATTATAAATTAAATTAAATTTCATATTATTTATACATCACTAATTCATATATCCTACGTATATATATATATTGTATTAATAATATTTATTCATTCATTCATTCATTTATGTATCTATCGATATGTTATGTAATTTAATTTAATTTATTTTATTTTATTTTAGTTTAAAATGGTTTGTTAATAATCTAGAAAACCAAACCCAAACCAAACCAAATAAAAATTTAAATTTAATTTATTTTTTTATTTTTTTTATTTTTTTATTTTTTTGCTGTTGACTAAAAAAAAAAAAACCAAACAAAGAAGAAAAAAAAATATCATCGTAAATTTCAAGTACGGTTTAAATTAGTCACGTGAGAAATTTGCAGTTGATATTTCTTTTTTTTAATTTTTAATTTTTAGTTTTTAGTTTTAGTAGTTGTTTCTGGTTTTATTCTTTTCCATTTTTCATTTTTCATTTCTTTTTTTTTTTAATTAATTAGTTGCATAAGTTAGTTTTGTCTTGTATATATGGATTTATACACAGGGGTTCAAAATCAGGAAGATACATTTATTAAATTAATAATATTAACTAATTTTTTTAAATATTATATAAATATTCTTATATTCATTCGATACATATTTTATTTCTTTTTTTTTTTTTTTTTTTCATTTTCTGTCTCTCTATCTTATACTTCTTATACTTCTTCTTCTCTCTGTTTTTTGATGTATTTAGGACCTAGGGGGTGTGTGTACAACCACCATACGATACATTTATATTTAAACTATTCAATTCAAACGACACTTATTGTTATGAATATTATAATTTATTTTTCACAACCTTTTTTTTTTTTTTCTAGGATCATCAGAGATTACTTAAGCCTAATTTATTTTATTTAATTTTATTTTATTTAATTTTATTTATTTCATCTAATTGTATTTAGTATTAGGGTTTGTTATTTATTTTTTTAATCATCTCAACTATATTATATTATTTCTTCTATTTAAAATTTTATTTTTTTTATAACCGATATAAAAAGATAACACTATAAATATTTGAAATGATTGATAGATAGCAAAATATATAGAAAATAGCAAACAAACAACAATCATTATATATATATATAATCTTTTGTCAATTTCTTTCTTTTTCTTATTTTTTATCTCTTTTATTTTGCTTTGTTTATTGCTGCTATAGTTATTATTTTGCTATTCATTCATTTACAACTAAACTGCTCAGAGTTTAAAAAAAAAAAAGCCATGAGACTTCTCAAATATTTTGGACTTTCAACTTAATAATTCTTTCTTTTATGCTTAGTCTACGGAATTTATGAGACATATATAAATTCTATTTTATTTTATTTTATTTTCTTTTTTTTTTCTTGGAATTTAATAAACGTGCTAAATTATAACCCCCTTGTAGAAGAGATTCAATTCATCTTAAATATCTTATGGAAGAAGAGGTATTTATTAGAGTCCAATTTATCTATAATATTCTATTCCAAAGACTAAAGATTAAAATTTGCTAATTTAAGCGTATAGAGAATGATTTGCATTATTATATCCATCGTACTACATATAAATCTATAAATCCCACAATTCCTAAATATCTATAGAAATATATAATATATCTATCTTGCCTGTGCTAAATTTTAAAGAAAATCAAAGTAAAAAAGAGGAGAGAAAGAAAGAAAGATCTATTTTTTTTTACTGTTTTCCAAAATGAAATAAAGTTAATTATTATTTGGATGATTAAGATTTCTAAATATATTAAAGTTTTTAAGTATATTTTCCAAAAACTTTCTTTCGTATTTATTTGAATTCAATTTTCAATTGTTCGATTTCTTAGATTCAGGGTTGCACCGGAAACCAAACCCTAATTGGATAAATATTTAAATCTCTTAACAAGGGAGAGAAGGGGACAGGGGGTGGGTATGAATAAATAATAAGGATGATCAATCGATTGATCTACGGGGGAGGGATGATATTTATGGTTTGATAATTCGTTTAAATTTAAATTTAAAATTTAAAATTTATTTAAAAACAGACAAAAAAAAATAAAATCTTAAATGTCTCTTTCTTATCAACAACGTAATTGAATTAGTTGCAATGTTATGTGTGTTTCTGCACGCATAAAATAATTCAAAACTAAGTAAGTAGCAAAATGTAAGATAAGATTTCTGAGATGAGATGTAAGATTTAACTTTATTTTATTTTATTTTTTATTTTTTTTTCAATTCTATGCGATAAGATAAAATTATACTTTTGTTGTTGATTAGTCCGGTATATAAACTAAATTTTTTATTGTTTCAATATAAAATATAATTATCAAATCAAGCCCCTGTTTTTTAATTTAATCAATTAACAACCATTCTAATATTATATATATATGTGATAATTTAACAGTAAATCCAAAATATAAAAATATGTAACATCTGATAGGAAATTGTACAGGTACGTGGTATTTTATTCATATTCATAAAATCTTCAAAAACTTTGAAATTATTCAATTTCAACTTCTATATATCTATATATATTTCTATAATATTTACTAAACAAAATATTATTTCTAAGTTAATTACCTTTCAATATGGGAGAATTATTAAAGACAATTAATTTGAGATTAATAATTAAAGTTAATTAATTATTGAGAATGCAAAAAAATAATATTTACAAACTATTGAAATTGTTTAAGTGGAGATATAAATAGAATTTGTTGATATAAAGTTGGATTTAATCTTATTATATGAAAATTTAGAAGTTCAATGTAGTCGGTCTCTTTCATTTAATATATTTTAAATTGCAAATATAAAAACGATTTTGAAAATTGTAATAATATACGTTTTGGTTGGTTGGGTTGGGTTGGGTTGATGTCGCCGCATCTGATCCATTGAACCATGAACCGTTTTATTATATATTATTGTAAAGAAGATCTTCTAATCAAAACTTAACATTTCTTTTATTTATTGGGAATTTTTCTTTACAATAGTATACATTACATAAAAAAATCTAAACAATTATTGTTTGAATCTGACATACATACATATATACATAAAATAAAAATAAAAATAAAGCTTTCTTTTCTTTTTTCTCTGACGTGCATATAATTATTATTTTAGAGATAAGAAAAGTAAGTAAATACGATAAGATAAAGAAAATGAATACAAAATTTGTTTCTTTTTTTATTAAAACAAACAAATATTTTTATTCATGATAGTATATTGTTTGTAGATATCTGCATCTCCATATTTTAAAGTAAATCAATCAATTGTGAAGTACTATATATATATATATATTGTGGGTAATAATAAAACTTTATATATAGAACAAAAAAAAAAAATTAAATTAAAATTAAAATTATTTATTACATTAATAATTTTCTTCCTATGGGTCAATCTTTTTTCAATTCAATAAACTACATCAAATATTTATCAATTAAACTTTTAACTTATTCGTTAATAATTTTTTCTTTATCTTTGGAATAATTAATTAAATGTTTATATAGTTTATAAATAAATTTTTTTTTTTCAAATCAACACAAAATTAAATTTTTGTATTACAACATACCCTTTTAATCACATATATGGAATGAGAAACTCTGGGAGTATCCAATAAACACCAAATTAGGCCGTTTTAAGGTGGTCCATTTTTTCTAACTTTTTGAAATTTTTAAAAAATGAACGAAACGGGGTCAGGCTCTATTCATTTTCCCGATTTTACTAGCCTCCATTTAATGGGGGCCGAGTTAATAAACCCTTTTGTTGATCATTTAGAGATCGTATAGAGATCTACACGGACATGGAATTAAATTATATAATGAATTAAATCTTAATTTTCAAATTAGAACTGAGGATTTAAAAGTATTGAAATATTTGATAAGGGAATTTAATCTTTGAAGTATTATCTATATGTAACACAAATTTTTCGTGGTAGACAATAAACAAAATTTAAGAACCATTCAATTTTATTTAATATGAGTATGAATAAGACAATGAATATAATAGTTTGAATTATTAATGATACTAATAATATATAATAATAATAATAAATCTAATTGATAGTATGATTATGATGAAAACTGAATTGTTTGTAATATATTTCAAAAAAAAAAGAAGTTGCAAAAAAGTTTATAATTAATTGTAATGCAGCAAACAAACAAAAGTAATTCAAAATTTTTATAGTAGATTATTTTTTTTAGTAGAGATTTGGGGAGTAAATTTTTATTTTTCATAGATCTGTTAATATATTGGTTGTGTAATTTACTTTGTAAAATTTAAATATAAGAATAAACAAAATTATTAAAGATACTTCTTGTATTTAGTAAGCTGTATGTTTATTTTGTTTCAATTTAAAATTTAATAAAAAGTATATGAATTACGTTTATTATTAAATCTATACTATTATTTTTTCAACTCCAAAAAAAATGAATTTTGTGGTATGCTAAAAACAGGTATAAAAGTCTCATTTTTTTTTACAACCAAATTTTTTTTTATTTATCACAAACAACAACTTCTTTTTCATATTTTTTAAAATATCAATCAATTCATCAATTCATCAATTCAAATCATCAATTCAATTCATCAATTCAATTCATCAATTCAATTCATCAATTCAATTCATCAATTCAATTCATCAATTCAATTCATTATCATCAATTCATCAATTCATCAATTCATCAATTCAATTCATTATCATCAATTCATCAATTCATCAATTCATCATATCATCAATCACAATTTATTATTATCTTTAGTATGAGAGTATTTTATCCTTCAATCCTCCTTTTTTCGATTTAGAGCAGTCACAAACATAATAATAATGTATTTATTTGTATTGTATTACAAGACACAGTTAGTAGGACAATTAACAAACTAAGAGATCTCAACGATCACAAAGGTTCAATTTTGGTATTATTTTTTAGAAGTCTTTTCTTCTTTTTCATCCCCTCCATTTTGTGAATAGAAAATATAAAACCCCAATCCCTTCCATGCTGTGAATAGAAAATATAAAACCCCGAAAAGTATAGATGTTTGTACTAAACATTTTTAATAATTTGATAATATACTTTTAAAATGCTGTCGATATTTTGTTATTTACAAGTTAATGGTTACTTTGAATTATTAGAAAGATAGATATTTACTATCAACGTTGGATCATTAGGGTTATTTGGATATTTTAGACTGGGAGTTTCCCTGCAATTGTTGTTTTTTGATGCAATGATAAGCTGCTTATACTTTATTATTATTGTTTCTATTTTTTTCAATTTCTCATTCTTTTCTAGAAGTGATACTATACTTGATTACTATTGATATAATAATTAGATGAATTCAAATAAAGTTGTTGTTTATAAATAATTTTTGGAAATTTGTTTACTTTATTATAAAATTATTTTGACTTTTGTCTAATATATTTTATATTAAGTATCTTTAAAAAAATTTAATGTATTATTAGAACTTTGTTCAATATTTTTAAATTTTCTAATTTAAATAATTTGGAAGTGTTTCTTTCATGATTATTTGTTTTAGTTTTGTATGTATTTACTTACTTATTTATTTTTAAAGATTATTAATACTAACATTCTAATTATATGAATAACAATAAGAATTTTAATTACTTCTTTTATATAATTAAAAATAATTTACGGCTCGATATAGGTTTATTAATTAATTTTAAATTCTCTACCATTATTATTTATATAATCCTTTTATTTTCTTTTTATTTTTGAAATGTAATGTATATATATATTAACTTTCTTCATTATAGATAGCATTATTGTACTGAATTGACTTCCTAGCACTGTTTAGGTTGTTAATTACCTGTTTTTTCAATAAATATAGTATATCATCAGGCAGGTTCGAACTCGAGACCAATTTGAAAAGTTAACTTAGAAAACTACAGGTACTCGCAGTTGCGCCAAATGTTAGTGTCGGAAAAATAATTTTAAATTTAAATTAGGACTTTCTGCGGGCCCATGCCGCAACAAAAATTGGAACGAAACGGGGTTGTGTAAATTTTGAAATCAAGATTTTGCTGGCCACTTTTAACAAAACCCCGTTCTTAAAATTGAATTAGGGTTTTGTTTTATTGTATTAGTGACCAGCAAAATCTTTTTCAAAGGAGTTCAGGTTATGTTTAAAAAAAATAACCCGAACCCTTTTTTAGTCAAAAATATACATGGACCCTGCTATGGAATTAAACTACACACACTCAATATCCTTTAAATTTTAACCAAAATCATAATATAATTTAAATCTAATTAATATAATGATAAGTTATATAGGTAGTATCAATTATAATAATAATAATATGTTGATTGAATAATAGATGTTGTTAAACAAATGAATCGTCTGTGGTTGCAAAAAAAAAAAAAAAAAAAAAATATGGATAACAAAAAACAGGCCTAAGAAAATATTTACATACCACTTTTTATTTATTTTTTGTTGCAAATTTTCCTATTCAATAGCACAAACAATAATTCATTTTTTATCAATCATTCATTAATGGGGTTTCAAAAATCATTATATTTCATATTAAGACTTGTCTATATTACTATATAGTTTATTTACTTATATAGATTTATATAATTTAATTCCATGTCCGTGTAGATCTCTATACGATCTCTAAATGATCAACAGAAGGATTCAACCATTGAAATGACCAGTGATTTTGCAGCTCACAAATACAATTGAGCCTTGTTTCAATATGGAAACAGGGCCTTGTTTTGTGAAGCTAGCAAAATCGGGAAAATTGAGAAGAGCCCAAGCCCGTTTCGTTCATTTTTTAAAAATTTAAAAAAGTCAGAAAAAATGGACCACCTTAAAACGGCCTAATTCTGTGTTTATTGGATACTCTTGAAGTTTCTCATTCCATATATGTGATTAAAAGAGTATGTTGTAGTACAAAAATTCAATTTTATTTTGATTTGAAAAATTTTTTTTCAGAATTTTTACAAAAATTTATATAAAATCTATTATAATATTTAAATAAAACTAATATTATAATAAAGTATATATAACAGTATTTTTCAAAAAAATTTCTGATCAATTATATATATATATATATATATATTCTATTCTATTTTATATATATTTCTATTTCTTATCTTTCTTCTTATTTAAAAAATGTAAATTATGTAAACTCAAACTTGAACTTGATCTAATTGGTATAGCAGAATTTCTATCATTAGCAGAACTAGATAATTGTCCAACACTATGTAGATTTGTATTACTATCATTTCTTGGTGATGTTGATAATGATATAGCAGCACTTGGACCATTATTTGGTGAAAGATTACCACTATTAGTTAAATTAGTTGAACTTTTTCTTGATATTAGATTAACTAAATTTGTTGAAGATACATTTCTTGAATTTGATGGTGATGAACCATTTGAACTATTTCTTGAAGATGATAATTTTAATGAAGATGAACCTCTTGATAATCCACTTCTTTTTGATAAATTTCTATTAACTTCTGCTAAATTTATATGTGATCCAGGTAATGGAGGTTCATAAGCTGGTGATAAATCATCATTTGCATCACTACCTTTCATTGCTTGTATATAAGATGGAACTTGTGACATTTCATGAGAACTTTTTAAATTAATATCAGAATTTACTCTTGATAAATGAACTGGTGGAGTAGCTATAAAACTTTGATTTGATTTTATATTTGGTCTTTTATGATTAAAATAATCTGGATGAGGAGATTGTGATTGTGAATGTAAATGAGATTGTGAATGTGAATTTAAATGAGATTGTGAATTTGAATGAGATAATTCTTCTCCATCTAAATTAAATGTTGCTTTATTATGACTATGACCATCAGCTTCTTGAGCTTGTCTTTGTAAACTTAATTGACGTAAATTTTCAGTTAATAAATTAGAATCTAATGGTGACATTGAAAATTGATGTAAATCTCCAGAACTTTGATTAAATCTACTTCTTGGTGTAGTTGAACCTGAAGTTAATGGAGTTTCTATTGGTGAAACATCCGACCATAATCTATCATAAATATGTCTTTCATATAATGGTGGAGCAATTAATCCAGTTAATGAAGTATGTGAACTATTATTTGAATTATTTAAATTGGTATTACCAGTATTAGCATTATTAGCAGCTTGTATATTTTCATAAGAATCACTAGTAAATAAGATATCTTCTTCACCATCATCTTCAGAAATTTCTTCATCATGTTTTGAACTAACAGTTACAAATGGTGATATAAATAATTGTATAGGTAATGAAGCTCTTAATTCAGATACATGACCATCAGGATTAATTAATCCAATATTAAATTTTATTTTATGTCTAACTTTAACATAATTTTGTAATTCAACATCTTGAGTACATTTTGATAAACTAGCAGGAATTTTCAAAAATGTATCAATTTCCCATTTATCTAATAATTCTTCTGGATTTGGTTTTGAAATTTTTTTTGTAGCTATAGTTCTTTCAGAAGTATGAGCAGGTGGTATATTACCAACATAAGAATAAAATTCAACCAATTGAATTTTAATATCACCCAATTGTAAACCTTTTAATAATGGTACCAACATTAAACTAATTGGACTTCCTGAACCTATTGCTAAAGCTCTTGTTGGACAACTTAATGAATATTCAACTTTTTTTGGCCAAGTATTATCAACAGCTATAGTTTCTGATAATTCAACAGCATCAGTAGTTAAAGTACGTACAACTCTTAAATGTTTCTTAGTTATCATGGTACTATGAAATTTACCTCTATCTATTGTTGCCTCTAATCGATAAACACATGAACAACCTGGTAATCCTTCAATTGATTCTGGCATATTCCCTGGTAATATAGCACTAAATGGAATTTCATAATTTCCTTGAACTAATACATGATTACCACTACTATTTGTAGTAGAATTATTCATGGAACTAAGATTTGTACTTGATGATGATAAACTTGATAAATTTAATCCTGATTTTGATCTTAAACTTTTCATTGAAGTGGTTGAATGAGTTCTTGATAAAGAACCATTATTATGAGAACTATTTTCATACATTTTATCTAAATATTGATTAAATTCGTTACTATTCCAAATATGTTCATAAAGTGTTTTTTGAAACGCAATTACTCTTTTATTAGATGGATGACCATGAGATAATTCATTTTTAATTCTTAAAGTAGAATATAATCTTAATGAAATTCTTTTAATTGAAATTGGTTCAGTAACTGATAATACAATATTACCAGATAATAAAGCTGATGCAGCTTCATGTTCATTACCTTTTAAAACTAATACATCGTGTTCCAAATTTTTTAATCTAATATCAAACAATGAAGTTGACTTAGAAGTATGACTTTGTTTTTTAACCATTTTCTCACTAAGATATTCCAAAAGTATAAATTAAATATACGACTGTTGATAATAATTGGATATGATTGTAGTTGAAGAAGAAGAAGAAGAAGAAGAAGAAGAAAAGTAGTAAAATATAAGGAAAAAAAAAAAAACCAAAAAAATCAACAAGAAAAAAAAAAAGAAACTTATTACAAGAATGTTTAAAGAACGGAAAAACTAAACTAAGAACAAAAATTAATTAATGATAAGTTTTAATCATCCTTCTCGGATTAATTTGATTAATTTGATTAATTTTATTCAGTTGTGGAACTTTCCCCCTTTACGAATATTATACAAACAAACACAATAGATTTGTAGAAATTAAATTAAACCTTAATTTAAATTTAGATTTAAATACGGACTATAAAGAATAACATCGGAGTATTTGGTATATAAATTGATTATATTTAACATCGACGTGTAGTTTTTTCTTTTTAATATTTCTATTGTTCCAACGTTGACAATGTAACAATTTTACTTGGGAAGAAAAACCTCTTGGTAATTTAATTTACTTTAATTTAACATAGCCAACATCAAAATTTCTGTTTTATGTCTAAATCTTATTTATAAAAAAACGGACAAAGAATTTCTTTGAATCATCGTCATCTCATTTGACTCACATAAGAAATTCAAATTCAGATCACTCATATTTTTATGTTGCGCAAATTAACAACCAAACGAAACAGATAAGAGAAGAGAAGATCTCCAATACAACAATTTAAAGATAACTTACTTATATAGATGTACAATTAACTCTATTGACAAATTAATCAATTCGGTAGATAAGTTCATCCCTCAACAATTGTTTATATTATATCATACTTCGGGAAAGATGTTATCGTTCGATCCTTATCAGTAATATTTTATTCTATTTTATTTAATTTAATTTTTCGCTTCGGAGTTTAAAATCCTTGCGATGGATGCCCTGCCCAAAATAAACTAATAAAATAAAATATCCCTCGGGGTTTTGGTTTTGGTTTTGGTTTTTGGTCTCTGTCCAAACCACTACCAAATTAATTGGTACAACAAATTCTCTTTTCAACACCTACCAATCGAATAATTGATGTTTAATTGAAAATGGCTACAAATCTTGGAAGAAATTAATTCATTCAAATTAAAAAATGATTGGTTTTAGTCTTTAATATATAGATATATTTGATAATTATTAAAATTGAAATTAGATAAATGCTCATAATCTATGTCATTTAAAATAAATTATAAGGGTTATCTCTATAGTGCCACACTTTTTCTTGCGATAAACTAATAATTGAGAAGTCAATACAATTTTTAGTTATTGAAATATAAAAAATATTTAGATTCGAGAAAGTGATTGGTTATAAACTTGTTAAGTGAATATATTTATTAACTTTTCATTTTCAATATTACCATTAACAACATTCCAGCTATTCTTTGTTAATTAGCCCAAAAACTACGGTATTGGCTTGCAATAAATACGATAATATTCGTAAAAGAAAAGTATAAATTCATACTGGTAGTTTATTAATGTTGAAATTATTATATGTATATGACTTTTATTATGATTATGACAAGAGGGATCTGCAATAACAAGTTTTGAATCGAGTTAAAAGTTAAAATGCAAAATGTATGTATTGGATGTGATTGTATGTATTATTTCAGATGTATTTATGTATGTTAGCGTGTGTGGCTGGTAGTTTAAAAATAGAAACAGAAAAAAAAAAAAAAATTTGAGCTGGACTAAGAAAAAAAATCACTTGGTAGTGCCTGATTTTTTAACTAACCTGTCAAGTTTATCATCTCTTTGTTATCAACAAATATAGAAATAATGGTACTAAAGATCATTATTCATTCTGATTTAATAAATTAAGATGGTTATGGTTATATATTTATATATATATATATAGTAACATATATAAAATAAAAAAAGATATGATAATCATTTCTCTGTCAATAAGACATTTGCAAGTACAATTCTGAGATATACCTAATTAGTTCTTATTTCAAATCTTTATTCCAAACGTATGTATATGAAACATATATATATGTATATGCAAAACAAAAAAAGATATGATAATATCTCTGCTCTGTCAATAAGACGTACATTTGCAAGTACGATTCTCAATAGAGATATACCTAATTAGTTCGTATTTCATACTTTTATTTTCAAACGTATGTATATGTAACTGTAAACTGATAAGTAAGAAAAGAAAATTTCATATTAGTATTTAAAAATATATGTACCTTATAGAACAAATATTTTTTTAAATCTGAGAAAGGAATTTAGATATAGTTAAAACCTAAAGTTGCATAAATTAAGGACTTGACACATTAAATTTCAAGGTTTTTATGGAATAAGTTGAGTATAAATATATATTTTCAAGCCAGCAAATAAGTAAAAAAAATAAATAAGGTACAATTCAATAAGGGTCCTTGTGTTTTTTTATATGTAGAATGAGATGTTTTTCTTTTTTTGTTGCCTACATAAGCCAGTTAATTTTGAGAATACAAAACAAAACAAAAAATTAAACCGAAGAAAGAAAAATACTTATTTTTTTATTAGAATAATTTAAAGTTTTCTTATATGTATTGTCTAAAAAAAGAAAAATAATAACCTTCTTGGTTTGATTTGTTTGATATTAGTATTAGATAAATAATTATTATAGAAGTTATTCGGTTATTGAACAAAAAAATTAGATGAAAAAAAAAAAAAAAAAAAATATTTTCTTGTGTTTGGTTTTGTGATACTTTTTTCTTTTTTTGGTTGCAACAACCAGCCAACCCAAATTTCACTCCATACTAAAACATCTCTTTTAAGGAGTTTGAAATGTTGATTAGGTTTATTGGGAAATCTAAAACAAAACAAAACAAAACAAGAGTTCTAATTTCAATAATAATGTTAATGTTAATGTAATCGGTGTAATGTACAGTTCATGTAGTATAATTTCATATTATTCAATGTATTTTTTTGTTTTGTTTCATATTTAAAAATTTTTCTGTATATTTTAATTTGTGAATATATAACTTTAGAATATAGAGTATTTAGAACAAGTAATTGCTGGATTGTTGCCAATTGAAAAAATTATACATATACATATTTTAAAATAATAACAAACAAAGATAGAATGTGCATTATTCCATCTTTAACTACAATAATAATAAATCTTAATCTTTTTTTTTTTTTTTTTTTTTTTTTTTTTTTTTTTTTTTTTTTTTTTTTTTTTTTTTTTTTTTTTTTTTTTGTATTACGTAGATATATTATTTTTTTTTAGGAAGGGAAGTTTAAGTTGTCGCTGGTTATCAAAAAATATTTAGACGACGATTTTCTTTTTTATTATAATAATCTTTCTTTATTAAATAATACTTGCATAAAACCATTATATCTACTATAGAATAAATATATATATCTACAAAGAATATATATAACCAACATCTTTTCCAAATTATTTTAATTTTAAATTTTTTTTTTTTTCTTTTTTTTTTTTATTGTTATCATTATCATAACTTTTCACATTTTATATCATCATCATTTTTGGGTTCCCATTACCAAGGTTAAATCATCATCTGCCTTTTCCCACATTCCCATTTCCACTTACATACCCTTTTACTTTAAAAATCAAATTTTAACTAATTTGAGGGTCAACCATCACAATTTTCAACTTCCATTAACAATTATATCAATAGGATAATAGTATCATCAATCAAATCTTCCCTTTTAACTATTAATATTAATAAACTCACCCTAGTCTATCATTAAATTCTTGCATTTAATTCAATTCTTTTTAATTTTTATTTAATATTTTTTTTTAACTTATATATGTATACATATATATATATTAATAGTTAATATTTCCATATTTCTTTTCTTGTTTGCATTTTTATAATTATCATTTATTATATTATTTAATTATCATCATTTATATATATAACTTTCTAATATGAAATTTAATTCAACTAATCCATTACCTTATGATTCAACAAATAATCAAATTTATAATCCATTTATAACAACTAAAAAACATGATGATGATATATATAATAATACTCATAAATCTAATAAAAGAGCAAAATCAATAGTATCACCAAATTCATTATCAGCAATATTTCAAAAACAAAGAAAATCAAGTTTAAAAAGAAAAATTACTGGTTTAACTATTTCTTCTTCATCATCTTCAACTTCATCTCAACCACCTTCAAATACATATAAATTACCTGAACAAGATGAATTTTCATTTTCAACATCTTCATCAGATTTAGAAAGTTTACCAGATTTAACTGATGATGATGAATTAACTCCAGAAAATACCCCAATTAAACAAGTATCAAATTCAAATTTTACTTATTTAGAAGAATTTCCAAATAAATTTAAATATAATGAATTATTAAAAGCATCACAACAAGAAGATGATCATGATGATGATGTTGATCAAATAATAGTAGATGAAAATAATAATGATGATAATGAAATAATAACAACAACATCATCTACAACACCTTCTATATTTGAAATACCTGAAATTGTTCATAAAATAATATCATTTGTTGATTTACAAAATACTAATTTACCTCAAGAATCAAGTCCAATTAGAAGAAAACCATTAAATTATAATCATTCTTTATTAATTCATGGTGATAATAAATTAGCTAAAGAAGCAATGAAAGATGATGATGAAGAAAATTGTGAAATTATAGAGACAACAAAAAAATCATCATCATCAAATCCATTATTTAATTGTTTATTAGTTAATAAATTATTTAATAAAATTACTAAAGAAATAATTGGAAATAAATTTTATTTTGATAATGAATTAAAATTAATTCAATATATAAATAATCAAGATAGTTTAAATTCAATTAAATTTCAACCAAAAATATTTATATTACATAAATTATTTCAAACAAAACAAATATTATTTGATAAATTAATTAAATTTATATCATTTAAAAATTTAGAATGGTTTGAATTATTTATGTGTCCAAAAATTTTACCATCAATTGAAATTTTTAAAAAATGTGGATTAAATTTAAAAAAATTAATTATAACTGGATCAAAAATAATTGATGATGAATTTTTAATATTAATTTCAAAATATTGTCCAAATTTAGAAATTTTAGATTTAAGAGCTTGTGAATTAATTAGTGATTCAAGTTTATATCAATTATCAAAAAATTGTTCAAATTTAAAAATTTTAAATTTAGGTAGAAAAAATAAAGGTCATTATATAACTGATTCTTCAATTATTCAATTAATTAATAATAATTTAAATTTAAAAACTATTGGTTTAGCTGGTTGTTTTATAACTGATAAAATTTTATGGGAAATTGCTTTAAAATTACCAAATTTACAAAGATTATCATTAAATAATTGTTGTAATATTTCAAATAATTCAATTTCTTTATTATTTAGTAATTCTTATCCTCATTTTTTTAAAAATTTATCAGTTTTAGAATTAAGATTTAATAATCAATTAAAAAATTTACAATCTTTAATTGAATTTAAAAGAAGACAAGAATATCAATATAATATTTATTTATTATTAGAATTATGTGAAGTTTTAATGAAAAATTTAAGACAACAAGAAATTGAAATGGATAAATTAATTTCAAATAAAATTTTTCAAGATATTTTAGATTGGGCTAATGATTATAATGATGGAGATTTACTGTATAAAGATTTACTTAAAAGTAAAAATTTAGAAATTAAATAAATAATTTTAGTTTAAATTAATTAAATATAGATGTATTAATATATTAATAATTGTATTTTTTAAAATTAAAATTAAAATTAAAAAAAAAAAAAAAATAAAAGTTATATATATATCTCTATATTTATTATTATTCCTTTTCACCTTTAGCTAAAATCAATCCATCAAATGGATTTATATCATTTTTAGCAAGCATTTGTCCCATAGATTGTGGAGGTGCAGTCAATGGTGCTGGAGTAAATGAAATTGGACTAGTTACTGATTCTAATATATGAGTAGTTGATTGATTCATTGGATTTCTTAATGGTACTGGTCCATTAAGAATATTAGTAGAACTATTACTATTAAAATTTGCTGTTAATGGTAATGATGGTGCATGTGCTTGAATTGGTGTAAAAAGTGTTGATGCATTTGTTGATGATGAAGTTGATGAAATATTTAATGGTTGTGTAATTGTTGAACCTTCAGGTAATAATGCTTTATATGATGATATACCTAAATAACGTGTAACTTCTTTTGTTGTCTTTGTTAAAATTGTCATTGATGATCTAACATCTTCTAAAATTGGTATATCTTGAACTATAGCCTTTACATGGCTTAATGTAGCTAAAATAACTTTAATAAATTGATTAATATCTTCAGCAAATAATTTTTTGGTAGTTTGTGATGGATTATTTCTAATTGTTATTAATTTTGTATTTAATCTCTTAATACATTCTAAAGCTGAAGTACATGCACTATTAATATCTTTCAATTTTGGTAAATTAGGTATACCAGCAGCATTTGCTTTATATGTAACATTTCTACTTAATTCAGCAAATATTTGTTGTGTTTGTGAAGTAGCTGCTTCAATAGTTTCATATAATTTCTCATCAACTTCTTCAAATGAATCTAAAATAGTTGTTACTGGTGGTGGTGGTGCTGTAGTAGCAACTGCCATTTTAGGTGCTTGTTTTGGTTTTGGTACTAATATTGAATAAGCATTTTGTAATTCATTAAATGATCCATAAACTGAAAGATATAACATTCTTATAAAACATATATCAATTTTATCAACAAAAGTTATTATATTTTCATGTAATAAACTCATGATTAATTTAAATGAACCAATACAAACTGACAATGATTGTTTGATTTGATCAACATTATTTCCAGTTTCTTCCATAATTTCCAAATTTTCAACTAATGAATCAATATTTGATTTTGTATTATATAAATGAGAAACCATTTTAATTGTAACTTTTTTATCACTACAAAATGTAGTAAATCTACGAATTGAAGAATGTAATTCACTAAATAAAAATAATACTTTTCTTGATACTCTAATAATCGAAGAATTGGAATGTTTTCTAATTCTTGTTGGTGATCCATCAGTAGTAGTAGGAGCTGTTTTTAATTGCAGTATTGATGATTGATGTTGATGTTGATGCTGTTGCAGTTGTTGTATCGGTTGTTGTTGTTGTTGTTGTTGTTGTTGTTGTTGTTGCATTTGTTGTTGTACCGGTTGTTGTTGTTGCTGTACTTGTTGTTGAACAGGTTGTTGCTGTAGTGGTTGGCGTAATTGTTGTGGTTCCGGTGTAACAGATTGTCTATAATTTAATCCTGGATCTAACGTTTGTCTTGGAGCAATTGGAGCTCTTTGAGATATACTACCATTAGTATAATCATAATCAGATTCATCCAGTGGTTGTTCTTGTAAAGTAGATAATCTTCTAAAATATGCACTGGATTTACGTTCTGCATCAACACTTTCACTTTTTTCTAAAATTTTATCCAATTCTTTCATAGTATTTGATCTTGATCTATTTGGTGGTGCAACAGTTGATCCTGATGTTGTTTTAACTTTTGAATTTGTTGTAGCTGTTGTAGCTGTTGTAGTTTGAGGTGGTGGTGTAATTGCTACTTGAACTTGTGGTGGAGGACTTGATAATTTAAAAGAAGTTTCTATAGCTGATGCTGAATGAGGTCCTTCATTATTTAAAATATATGGTATAGGAACTGTTGGTGTAGTATTTAATAATGGAGGTTGTTGTTCATCTTCTTTATTTTCATCTGATTTTTTTATAATTAATCCCATTCTTCTAGATGATTTGGATAATGAAGTTGATGATTTATTTCGAGGAGTTCCTTCACTTAAACTTTGAGATCGTCTAATACTTCCAAGAAGAGCTTGTTGATGATCTATCATTTCTTCATTTAAATTATGTTTTGATTCTTCAATTTTCAGATGTATCAAGACTCGATTAGTAATTAAATAATTTTTTAATTCTCCAACCCAATCTAAATCAGATTTTTGATTTTGAAATGCTTTTATAACTTCTATTGATGGTAAAATTAATGGATTATTTGCTAAATCAATTAAATTTAAATTTTGTAATTCACCTAAATGAGGAGTTAAATATTGAATATTATTATCTTGAATATTTAAAACTTTTAAATTTTTTAAAAATAGTATTGAATCAGGTAAATAACTTAATTTATTTGATGATAAATCTAAATATTGTAAATTTTCAAATTTTTGAAAATAATCTCCAGGAATATATGATATTAAATTTTGATGTAAATCAAAATAAGTTAAATTAGTTGCTATTTGATGAATATTAATAGATAATTCAGTGAAATGATTATTTTCTAAATATAATTTTTCTATTATTAATGGAGGATCAAACGAATTCATATAATCATATATTATATCTATTAAATCCCATGATTTTATATTAAAATTTAATGAATTAATTTTAATAACTTTTTTCTGTTTAATAGTATCTAATTGATCCTTCAATAGTGATACTATTTGAATCATCTTGGCAGATTTTTTTCTTAGTATCTGCTGTTCTAGATTAGTTGTTTTAAAATGACTTTAAAAGTGGTTGCTTAATTTGTTTTTCTCTCTGTCTCTTTTTTTTTTTTTATTTGATTTTTTTTTTTTCTTTTCTAGATTTGTAAAGCGAAGTGTCTTTGTATGTATGTATTGTATGTCTCTGTATATAGTGTTGTATATCTTGAAAATCTCGTTATCTAATTACTAATAGAAAATGAAGTGATTGATTAATTAAAGAAAAGTTATAGATATTTTTTTTATTTTAAAAAATGGAGAATAAATTAAATAGGTGGGTTACTGAAAATGAAAATGAAATTAAAATTAAATTAAATTAAAATTAAAACACCAACAAAAAATCAGAAAAAAAGGAGTCGTTGGATATTGGTGGTGGTGGTAACCAAGTAAAATCTGATACAACAGAAAATACGATTTTTTTTTTTTTAAGCTTCTCTTTTTTTTTATTAGACGAAATATTTAAAGCTTAAAATCTATTTAATTAATTAATTAACTCCATTCACTATATACTAATTCCTTTTGATTTTGCATCAGTTCTTTCTTGCCAAACAGTTTTACCACTACAAGAACAAACTTGTTTATCATTTTCCCAGGCACCAGCTGATCTTGCAATAACACCACATAACAGATCAGGACTAATTTCATTTCTTAATTTAGATAAAATTATACTTCTACCAATTAAATCACCAACATTTAAATCAGCATGTAAAAATGATTGACCAGAATATAATTTATCTTCTTTTTGATTTTCTTGTGTAGTAAATGCTCCAAGTGAATTTATTGTAGTTGAAAAATTTGATGGTTCATTAACTTCAATTGGATCTAATTCATAAAATACTGGCCCCGTAGATAAAGCACCTTCTGATAAATTACCTGATGTTCTAATTGATGGATAATATATACCTTTAGATAATCCATTAATAGTTAAATCAATAAATAAATCATGTGGTGAAACTCCAACAATTCTTGCTAATCCTTTAACTGGTTGTTTAATATCTTTAGGATCGAATGATTCTAATATACAAACTGCTGCAGAATCAGGTTTCCCAGTACCTCTGATTATTGCATCTTTACCTGTTTCTTGTATAGCTTTAACTATTTCACTTGGAGGAACTGAACCTTCTGTAGTTACTAAATTTCTATTCAAATTAATATCAAATTTATTTAAACCATTTACTTTTTTCAAAGCATTGGCAATTGAATCAACACAAGATCCACATTCCATTGTAACTGCAAAAACAATTTCAAATGAGGATGTCATAATAATAATAATAATAATAATATGTATGTGTATAGAGTTGGATGAATATAGAAATAAATGATATATTACTAATACTAAAAAAAATTTAGGTGCGTATAAATTTTCAATATTTTTCGTGTGGGTCGATCGATCGATTCGAAAAAAATGATGTGTGAATTGTATGTGTGTTATATGTACGATCCACATTTTACCAAATCTTCAGAATCTTCAAGGATAAGTTATAGATCACATCATATGGATTAATCAAATGATTGAATTTTGTTTCTTTTTTTATATATATTGAATTTTTAATCAAAAAAAAAAAAAATGTACTATAAAAAGATAGATTAATATCAAAATAATCTATATAAGAAATATCCATATATATAATCAATATTCTGTATTTTTTTTAAAATAACATGAACTAAAACAAACTAAAAGGGAATATTGATAAATATATATATATATATATAATAAGAACTAAAAGAATTTATCAAAAATATATCAAATTTTTCATAAAATAAATAATCAAATTGGAAACATAAAAACATTGTAAGATTTTTAAAAACATTTTTTAAAAGGGTTTGGTTTTTTTAAATTTTTAAACTACTCATTCTTCTTCTACCATTTAATTTTTCAATAGATTCATCATCTTCTTCATCTTCAGATGCTTGTTTAGTACATACCCAAGTTGATGCATACATATTAATTCTATCAATACTTATACCACTTTCTCTTATAGCTGCAGGTTCACAACTGAAACCTAATTGTTCAAAAGTTTTAATATACCAAGGATGTGTAGCAGCACTTCTTAACATAACTCTACCACCATTAACTAAACATTGTTTAACTGCACTAATTTCATTAATTGCATCTTTACCATTTGGATCAAACCAATCCATATGATCCATAATAATTGCAATTGTAATTGATTTTTTACTTAATCTTGCAAATACATCATTTAAAGTATCAGTATGTAATCTAATATTATCAATTGGAGTTTCATTAGTAATTGGTGATAAATTAGTTAAACGTTTATAACCTTTTGAAGTTAAATAATCTGGACAATTTTCTTTTGAATATTTACCTTTTAAACATAAATAATAAAAATAATTATCATTTGAAATTAATGATCTTTTAATTAATGGATCTAATGTATCAATAACATATTTAATAACTGAAGGACCCATTAATTTAGCTTGATTAGCTGGAACACCTAAAGCTTTCCATAAGAAAAGTGGATTACCAACTAATAAAGAAGCAACAACAGGATTAAATAAAGCAGGTTTTAAATGATTTTCCCAAATTTTAACTTGTTCTTCAATAGTTTTAGCATCACATAATTGTGAAACATATTTAGCAACACCACAAATTTTAAAAACATATCTACCTAATCTTAAAGCCCATCTAGTTGATCCAGTATCATATAAACCTTTACCACTAAAAGCATTTGGACCTTTATCCATCCAATATTGGAAAGCATTTGATGACATATGAGGAGATAATTTATCAATTAATAAATTTTGAAAATTTTCAATTTTACCTTCACCAAAAATTTCCCAAATTTGATCTTGTGATAAAGCTCTAAAAGTAGCTAATTTTAATTCTAATAAATGACCTTGACAAGGATTTAAATCAACTGCATGAATTCTTTTTGGAGGATCTGGTAAAGTTGCATAACTTAAAATATTATCACCAGCTGAAGTAATTGCTAAAACAGTATCTTTTGAAGAAAAATTTAAAATTTTATGATCTTCTCTTGGATCTTCCCATGTAAAAGCATAAATATATTGATTTTTAAATTGTTCATATAATGGATTTAATTCATCAAAATAAACTCTCCAAACTTCTTTTTGATAATAAATTGATGGAAATGGTAAATTTTTTTGGAAATTATTTAATGCAGCTTCATGACCTTTTGAAATTGGAAAATCATTAGATAAAGCTAATGGTGAAGTTGATGGAGCTAAATATGGTGATTCGGTTGCTAAACTATTTAATCTTGTTAAAATAGTTTGAGATCTTGATTTATCACATCCAACCCAAATATAATAAGGAATTTTACCTAAAGTTTTATTATAACAATTAACTGATTTAATTGTACCAAATTTATATTCTAAATAATTTCTTCTTGAAGAATCTAAGAAAACTTTATCAGCTTCAAACCAAATTCTCCAAAAATTTCTTAAAATCCATGGAATATTTCTATTAACTAAACCACCAACAGTATTAATTCTACCCATTGAAGTATCATTACTTTGAATACCAAAATCAACAGTAGCAATAATACCTTGTTTTTCTAATTTAGAAACAGCATTATCAATAGCAGCATTAAAAGTTGGAATCATTGATAATGAATATGAAAAAGTAATTAAATCAGCATATTTATAATCAATATTAAAATCACAAGCATCAGCAACTAATACATGAACATTATTCCATTGATTTAATTTAAATCTTTGTTTAGCAACTTCACATAATGATGGTGATAAATCAACTAAATAAACTGCTTTAAAATTTTCTGAAATTGAATGAATTTTATTCATAAATTCAATATTTGATCCAGTACCTCCACCAATATCAATCCAAACTAAATCTTTTTTTTTATTTAAATGAGAAATAGCTAATCTTAAACATTCTTTTCTACCTTTTAATAAAACTTCTCTTGTAGTATCATAAATATGAGCTTGATTTTTATAAAATAATTCTAATGATTCTTGTTGATTTTTTTTATTTTTTTCTTGTTTTTTAAAAAGGAATGGTTTAACAAAACATGCCCAACTAAATACTAATATTGAATTAACAGTTTTATTAACTTTTGCTAATATAAGAATTAAACTACAAAAAATTGAAAATGATGTGAAAACATACACTTTTGAAATATCACTTGGGAAAATATTATGAATAAATTCTGACATTTGATCTTCTTCTTCTTCCTATATCTTTTATTTTTTTTTTTTTTGTTTATTTAACTATTGAAATCTATAATCTTTGAACCGACCTGGGTGCAAAAGAAAAAAAAAAATAGTACAAAAAAAGAACTTTGGGGATCTAATCTTTTGTTGAAGATTAGGAGGTAATAAGGGGGTTTTTGTTGAAAATTGAAAAATGAAAAAAGTTGATTTTAAAAAAGAAAAATAGGGAATAAAATAAAATATAAAAAAATAAAAATATAAAAAGTTGGAATATAGATTGTTTAAATAGACGTGTTATATAAGAAAATTAAATATTTTCAACATAATAAATCTTTTTGATGAAAAAGTTTATTTAGTATACGTGTGGATTCTTTCCAAAAACTAACTTTACTTTTTTTTGTTAAACATTTTCATTTTACTTCATTCTTTTTTTATTTTTATCTTTCTGTCTATCCATCCCACGTTTTAGTCTAGTTTAGTTTTTTAGTTTTTTTTTTCTTTCTTTTATTTTTTGTTTTTGGTTAGTATTTTTTTTTTTTGTCTGTTATTTTTGTCTGTTTTTCTACATACATATTTTGGTTTAAATTTCAAATTATATTGTTTAAATCGGTTTGAAAATTACAATGATGACTATTATGTTGTTTAAAATAATAATGTATATTCATTATTAATTGGTATATCTTATATTATTTCATATTATCACATTAAATAATATAAAATGTAAATCTGTAATTGGGTACAAAAATATTTTTATTATTTCATTATTATTTATTTTTTGGAACTCGTGGGGTCGATATTTTTATTTTATTTTATTTTATTTTATTTCATGTAATCTTTTTGCTTTTTTAAATTTTTCTATTGTACTAGTATATTATACAAAAAACAAAGATTATCTTTTTAATTTAATTTACAATTTTGCAATTGACAATAAATAATGATGAATATTATGATTGTAATTTTGTATTTTTGAAAATATGGTTAATATCATAAAAAAGGGGAACTTAACTTTAGTTTTTAAATAATTTGCACCTATACATACACTACACTCTAGTACATACATAGTATTAATTTTCACGAGTAAGAAATAAACATAAAAAAATGTCATTTGAAACGTTGACCTTTATTATTGTTATTATTATTATTATTATTACATAATGATAATTATATTTCGGTATACTATCGATCCATTCTATACTATTCTTGGTATTTCTTTTTAGAATATTTTAGTTCTTTTTTTAGTTTATTAAATTTTTGTTGGTTTTTACCAATAATCAGTTTCAATTTTAGAGGGGGGTTGTGGGTGGTGGTTTTAATATTCGATTATATTATTTTATTCTTTGTAATTATTTATAACAACGGTTCAGGTATAATTAATATATTAATTCAGCCACTAAAATACACACGATGTTCTTCATTATCTAATGTTTCTATTTTTTTTTAATTCTGTATTTATTTACTAATTTGTCCTTTTTTTTTTTTACTTCGTTTGAAGTTGACCAAAAGTTAATAACTTATTTGTAACATTGCAATCAATCATAGTGCCTTATCTATCTATATACATGGTTGTAGAATCAATGTATCGTAGGTTGTATCATAAGGGTAGATAAGTCTCAATCTCTATATCATTTTTTCTTTGTATGTACAATGTCTAATAGATACGTTACAGTGAAAAATAAAGTGATCGAGTTATTTAACCACGTTTTTAACTGCCAACACAACCAAACCAACCAAATTTACCGATGAAAGATTTATATATAAACTCGTTTCATTATTTCATTTCATTTCATCTAAATTTATTATTTATTTTATAATAATATTATTAAGATATTTCTATCGATTCTTATTATTTTCATTTTAGCACATGCAAATTTAAATTTATATACTATATTATACTATTATATTATACTATTATACTATTATACTATAAATATAAGCTAAAATACTAATTAGATTTTTTTGGTTTTCTTTTTATTTTGATTTCAATTGTTTCATAAACTTTTTTTAATCGCCAACAAAAGTTTAAAATAATATGAATTGATTTAATTGATTGTTGTTCCATTGTATATTCATCATTTCTAATATCGAATGATAATTGTCACATTTTTTTTGGTTTTTACCAACTAGAGCTATAAACTATTCTTATTCAATAAACTCATCTCCCCCTTTACTACTTTACTTTACTTTCTTTACCCCAAATTGGTAGTTCTTTCAGAATTTCTTTTTTTTTTTATTCTATTTTTAATTTCAATTCTTTTCTTGTTTCTATTCTTTCATAAAATTATTCTATGTTTAACTATTCTGCTACGTATAATATATATAAAATGGTTATTTAATAACAATAAAATTCACTAATAGTAAATTTAATTTTCAGCCCCCTATTGTTCAATTTAAATTATTTATTTTAGTTTTTAGTTTTTTTTTTTTTTTTTTTTTTGACAGCTGAATCACAATCCCACATACATCCCTTGAATAAATCTCTCAATTTTATTTATTGTTCAACTTGATCTTTTAAGTAGTAGTTGTAGTTGTGGATGGAATTATAATTGAATGATACTTGTTTATTTATTTCACATGTTTGTTAGATTTAAAAGAAAAAGAAACAGACAATAAAAGTACAATGTAGTATTGTATTGTATAGTATAGTATTGTATACATAGTGTAATTGATTGTATAATCAGACATTTTTCTCCCCTCCTCCCAACAAAAATAACATATAAACGTATTTTCTAGATAAATTGATCATAATCCTGTTGTCCCTTCACCCCGTTTAGAAACTCAAAGTATCCTTACATCACATTAACCAATTGGAATTTAAAGTTGGGTTTCTAAATAACAAAAATACGAAGGAACTACTAAAAAATATACAAGAAAAAAAATAATAATAAAAATAGACTAAAGATGCTCCACATTTGACAAAATGCAAAAAAATATACTCGATATGGTGGTTAAACTTTTATTCAAGAACAATTACCAAATACAGTAGTTAGTCACAGTTTCCTTTTCATTCTCCCTTAAAATAATTAGTTTATTTAATTATATATATATATATATATATCTATTTATAAATTATATTACATTATTACATATTTGTCGAGTAAAACTCTGATCTTCCCTTTTATTCAATTTTTTTTTTTTAATTTTTTTTTTTCAATTCTTATATTTTTCAACTATTTCTTTATCTTCATCTTCTAATCTTCTTAATAAATAATCAACTTCAACTTTTTTTGTCAATGGAATAATCCATTTTTCATATAATTTAGCAATTATTTCAGGTTCAACTTTACTTTTAATATTTTGACCATATTTTAATGATGGATCAACACCATAACTTTCACCTTTTTTAATTAATCTTTCTAAAATTTTTTTTTCAACAGCGGAATTAGTTATTGATTTTTCAATACCTTCAATATCTTTATTTAAAATTAATTTAATATATAATGATTTATCATGTTGATATTTTGATTCAGCAACAAATTTACCAAAATGAATTCTTCTTGAAATTGCTTGTAAACATTCTATATCACAAGTTGATGCTGAACCTAAATTTTCTAATTGATCACCTTTATCACAACTAATTTCAGGTACAATTTCATTAACATAAAAATTCATAATTTCATCATTAACATTAATTTCATCACTATATGAACCTAAAATTTTTGGATAATTTATTGGTGGTAAAATTGGTTTTAAAATTTTTTGAGGAAAAAATGGTGTTTCATCTGGTGCTTCATATCTTCTAATTTGTGAATGAACTAATTCCATTTGTAATAATGCCCAATCTAAAAAATTTCCATTAAAATTTGGTATATTAAATTTATTTTTTTCATAAACTGATGGTGAACTGAAAAATTGTGATCTTTCAATTAAATCAAATACAATAGTATCTTCCATACGAACTAATGCTTGACGAATATTATTTAAATCTAATACTGTTTCTGGTTTCATAAAATCCATGATGATGATTACTTTATTTATCTATTTATATCTATTAATTCTATGTTGTATCTAGTTAAATAAAATAACAAATTTTTTATTTTTTTTTTTTAGTTCGTCGATACACCCGCCAACAGAAAATCCAATGAGTCAGATAAGAGATTAACTTTTTTTTTTTTTTTTTGAATATATATATTCTATAAACTTATTCAATATCTAGATCATTATTCGTCTTATCCCAACTTTGAACTCTTTTTTTAGCATATTGAATTAATAATTCATTATCTTCAGGTTCTTCTTCTTCATTATCTTCTGGATGTTTTTTCAGTTTTTGAGTACTTCTTCTTGACATTAAAAATCTACGTACATTATCAGCTTCAGTTAAACCTTCACCATAATTTTCATAACTTTGATTTAAATCTTTCATTGCTTTTAAATTTAATCTATGAGTTTCTTCTACAAATTTATTTGTACGTTCAATTGCATGATTAATTTGTAAACCAAATGCAAGTGTAGCAATTAATAAAACTCGAATTAAAATTTTATATTTATTTTTTTCCAATTCTTCTTTAGTTGGTGGTTTTCTTTTATATTTCATTTGATAATAATCATTCCATGTACCTGCATGCCAAAATGCTTCATCATTAACAAAATTATATGATGCTCGATTTGCATGAGCTGTTCTAAAATGTTGAAAATCATCTTGTCCTCTATTTGTTGAAAATGGATTTTGATGCCCCCCACTTGCAGCACTACTTCTAGTTTCATAACGATTATAAGCAAATCTACGTCTTGGATTTTTTAATATATCATAACTTGATTGAATTAAATCAAATCTTTCACGTTTTAAATCTTCTGATATTGGTTTCCCATCTATAAATACTTCATGAGTTGTATCTGGATGATATAGTTTGACATATGCTACATATTGTCTTTTTAATAATTGATTTATTTCAGCTTGTGATAATGACATATCATTTGATGTTAAATTAAATATTTCAAATGGTGTTGGTTGTTTCAGTTTTGGCCAATCGTGTAAATCTAATCTTTTATGATGATCTATTGGTTCTTGATTAGTTGATGTAGCGTATCTTGCATAACAACATCTTGTTGATTGAAATATTAAAGGTGATCTTTGTTTCAAAAGTGAAATCATTAATTGATAAGGAGATAAACAAAAACTGTGGTTATACCTTTTTTTTTTTTAATGTCTGGCCCCAAATTTTTTGTAGGTATAAATTTTGATACTGCGAGTCGGATCGGGGTTTGATTTCAACCCCTAGCCAAAAAAAAATGTACAAGTGAGAAAAAAAATGGCAAAAAAAATAACTAATTTGATTTTGCCCAGGATCGAACTGGGGACGTTCTGCGTGTTAAGCAGATGCCATAACCAACTAGACCACAAAACCCGATTAGTGATTTTGTTGTTTCAGAAAGTTAACACCCGTCGGGGATACTCGGCACGTTTACCGAATTTTATTATAATTTAAAAATATATAGATGATTAAATTTTGAATATTTTTTAAGTTTATATTAATAAAAGAGTTTGTTATTTATATTTTAAATTGTTGAATTATTAATTTTAAGGGTTTTCGATTTTTAACTATGGGACCCTTATTTTTATCAAAATTTCGCAAATTTTTTGCAACAAATATTTATTAAAATAGAACAAATGTTTAAAATTCAACTGTTAATGTTCAGAGATTAATTGAATTGAGTACGTGAATATATTATTTATTTTAAAAAAACATATATATATATTATTTTTTTTTAATTTTCTTTTTAAGCTAAAGCAATTGCATAATCTTCATCAACTACATATTTTTCCCAATCATTAACAAAACCCATTAATCTTTTCCTTTTTCTAAATTTTCTACTTGTTGGATCAATATAACCCATACTATGTAAATCTCCATTATCTAAATCTCTACGTTTCCAAATATCAATTATAATTTTTCTTGTTTTATTTATATTACCTAAAGTATTTTCTTCTAATTTATCAAAAATTTTTAAAGTTAAATATCTTAAATTTTCACAATTTATTGAATTACATGAAATTTCAGATGATGCCATAAATGTTGACCAAATTAATGTTGAATACCATTTATAATTATTTTTTATAACTATAAATTCTAATAATTTAAAAATTTTTTCAACTAAATTTTCAATTAATTCATCTTCTGGTGTTAAATTCATTAAACAACATTCAAGATATAATATAGTTGCTAATCTTTTAACTTCACATGATAATAAAAAACAAAATTCTTCAATATCCATATTTAAATTTTCAATTAATATAATTTCTTTATTATTATTATTATCATTTAAATTTATATAATTTTCAATCATATTAATATTCATATCATTTAATTTTAATTTCATATCTTCACATAATGCAAGATAATCTTTTTCAGTAACTGATTTTCTAAATCTTTCAAATGATAAATCAGTTATATCTGATATAATAGTTAATAATCTACGATCACAACCCATCCAACTAACTAAACTAACTTTATCTTTATCATCATCTTTTTCTTGTTCAGCTAATTGTGTAAAAAATAAATTAACATCTTTACATGCTGTTCTACCCATTGATTCTTGATAATCTAAAAATTCAAGACAAAATTTTAATAATGAATATTCTAATGATTCTTTTGGTATTTTAAAATTTTTATTTGTAATTAATTTTTTACATAATCTTAAATAAATTACCCATTTTTTATCACAATCATTTGCAAATTCATATAATATTAATAATACTAATGCAACTAATAATTCAGTTGTAAATAAATTTTCATCAACATTATTTTGTTCATCTTCATTAACTAATTTTGAAATTATTGGTTGAATACCATTTAAACCTAATTCTTGAAAATATTGTGATTTATTAAACCATTGTTTATTATTTGATAATTTTGATAAATATATTGAACCTAATGATAACATTAAATAAAATAATGATGTATTTTTATTAGAATATTTAATTAATGATGATAAATCTAAACCTTTTTCAACTATAATTAATTTATTTTTATCAGTTTCATTATCTATTAATTGATTATATTGAATTGATTGATCTCCAACAGGATTTAAAATCGGTGATATGAAATAAATATAATAATTTAATGCATAATTTAAAGAATTTGGATTATGACCACCATGATTTAAATTTAAAATATCTGGTGGTATAATTGAAGATTGTAAACTTGGAAAAATTTTAAAAGCTAAATTATTTGATCTTGTTATATCTTGATTAAAAAAATTTATAAATTTTATTTTTTCAATATTTTGAATTAATTCATAATAAGATGATTTACTTTTTAAAACTAATTCATCTGTAGTTACTTTAGTTGTAGAATTTATACCTTCTCTACCAAATCTTTTACCTTTTGATTCAACATCATCTTTAAATTGTAAAGTTAATGAATAAACACATTTTAAATCTTTTAATTTACATCTAGTACAACTAGGTTTAATTTCATCACATTTAATTTTTTTAAGTCTACATCCATTACATGCTCTTCTTGATCTTGGTACATTTTCTTTTTTTCTTTTTTTAATTATTTTATTATTTTCTTGACCACCAACCGTTATTGGTGATATTGATTCTTGTTTAATTATTTGTTCTAATTCTTCAATTTGTGGATAATTAAAATACAGATCAAGTTTAATATCATCATCCTCAAGTGGAGAAGGATTCGACAATGTATTGGATACTGATGACGTCGTCGGACTTGGATATAAATAATTAAAAGCTGATAATGGAGATACTGACTGTATTATATCATCATCATTATTATTGGACTCACTTCCATTTGATTCACTATTTGAGTTCATCTTAATGGTTTTTTTAAATTAGTTGAACGTTTGTATTATTCAGCAACGGGATTTTTTTACTTAATTTAAAGTTTTAGTGAGGCTAAGAGTATTTTATTTTTTATTTTTTTTTTTTCCACAAGATCTAAGATCTAATACTGCATACAACCGCAGAAAATTTTTGCAATATTACATATATATCTATTAAATATATTCTATTTACATGATAATATTTTTTTCTTTTTTTATTTTTTTTCTTTACCCCAAAAATATAATACAATTCTATAATATGATATAAATAAATTAAATTAAAAATTAAAAATTTCCCTAATATTTTTATATTTTATGTTCTTTTTCTTCTTCTTTATCTAAAGAAATAATTTCTGTTTTATCTGAAGCATTTGATTCATCATTACTTGCCTCTGATATTTCAACATCTTTTTCTTGTATATCAAAATCTTTTTCTTCATTTTGTATTTCACTATCTTCTTCATTTTGTTTTTCACCATTTTCTTCATTTTGTATTTCACCATCTTCTTCATTTTTTTCTTCTTCTGGTTTCTTTGAAGTTGCAATTTCACTTGGTAATTTTTGATTTGTAACAAATACACATGCAATTGTAGTAATAGCAGAAAATCCAATACACATATAAAAAACATTTCTAATTGAATCCATAATTTGTGTTTTAACAAAATATTGAGTTTCTGGACTTAAAGTTTTAAGAATTTCAGTTGATTGACTTAAAGTTTCAATACCAACTTTATTAATTTCTTGTAAAATAGTTTCATTAGTTAATTTTGGAATATTTGCTCTAAAATGATTTTTTAATGAAGCAGTATAAACAGCATCTGATAAATCAGCACCAATTGCAGATACAATTGATCTAAAAAAATTAACAAAAATTGTAGTCATAATCATACCACCTGGAGTTTTTGGAGCTTTAATTTGAGCTGACATAAATGATGGTTGCATTTGTAAACCAGCTGAAACACCAACTAAAATTAATAAACCAACTTGTTTTGAAAATGATGAATCAACTTCTAATAATGTTAAAAGACCACAACCAACAGGAGCAATTATACCAGAAATAACATTAAATGGTTTAACAAATTTAAATTTTTGAATTAAAACACCAGAAATCATTGATGATAAAACAACAGCAATAATACAAGGTAATAAATGTAAACCTGCACCCATGGCACTTGAATTTTTAATAACTTGGAAATAAATAGATCCATAAATCATAAAAACAATAAATGAAGTAAATATACCAGCAATTGATAAAGTTGATGCAATAATTTGTGGAGTTTTAACAATTTCAGTACCAATAATTTGATTTTTAGAAAATTTAAAATTCCAAATACAAAATAAAATTAATAAAACAGGTCCCAATACAAAACATGAAATAACTGCACCTGAATCCCAACTATAATCTGATGCACCAAAAGTAATAGCTAATAATAAAACAACACATCCTGAAATTAATAAAAATGTTCCAAAATAATCAAATTCTTTCAATTGTTTTAAATAATTTCCTTTTGGAGTTGGTGGTCTAAATGAATATAAAAATACAATTAATGCAAATCCACCAATTGGTAAATTAATATAAAAAGCCCATCTCCAAGTTACATGAGTAGTAAAAGCACCACCAATTAAAGGACCTAAAACTGAAGCAACAGCAAAAGTAACTGACATAATAGCCATACCAATTGGTCTTTTATTAATTGGTACAACTTCTGAAACAATAACAAAAGTTAATCCTTGTATACCTGCACCACCGATACCAGCTAAAACTCTACCACCAATTAATACATTCATTGAACTTGCTAATGCACACATTAAAGAACCTGCTTCAAAAATAATTACAGCAGCAACCATAGTCCATCTTCTACCAAATATAATTGAAATTTTACCAAATGGTTGAATAAAAACAGCCATAGTTAATAAAAATCCTGAAGATAACCAACCAATTTTTGAAAATGCATTAAATCTATTACCAACAGTAGTTAAAATTGTAACAACAATAGTTTGATCTAAAGCAAATAAAAATAAACACAAGAATAATGATATAAAACATAAAACCAATTTAAGTCCTTGTAAATGTTGATCTTCAGTTCTAGTACCATCACCAGCATCTGATTCTTTAAAAGCTTTTTCTTTTTTATTTTGATTTTCAAGATCTAAATTTGATGAAATTATATCATCATTTGATGTACTTTTAATTATTTCTTCTCCAGTTTTACTCATTTTGAATAGATAAATGTGTAAAAAAAGATTGGTAATGTGTTAGTTGTTGATAATGAAATTAAAATTAAAATTAAAATTAAGATAAAAGAAAAATCAAAATTTAGAAAAATGTGTGAATCTATTTATTTATATATAAAGAAATCATTTGCAGTAATATTATTGTTTGTTTTTTCCGCCGTCTCAAAAAATCTGAAAAAAAAAAGTTAATAGAAAAAAAAGAAAAAAAAAGGTAAAAGTTAGGAGATAATACTGCATATAGACAAAATACGGAAACCAATTCTTAGTTAAAAATAAAAAAAAGCGGCTAGTTTAAAATTTATGACACAAAATGGCAACCCGTAGTAAATAGTAGCAATATACTATTTTCATTCCTGGCAGGCGACGCGCATCATCGTTCTAAAGTTAATTGATTTCGTATTAATTTTCTGTTCGTTTCGTTTTTTAGTTTGTTTGGCGATGGAATAATAACAGGAGCAGGTACAACATTCAACGTACAAAGTACAACGAATTTCTTTTTCTTTTACGGCATTACGGCATTATCCTTTTCTTCAATTAATGGAACGAAATCGGGTTTAGAAATTAAAGTTTTGAAACGTTGATACAGAGAATATCAATTTGTATATAAATTGATTTTTAAGCCCAGCCCACTGATAAATTATTTTTGCTGTTACTTCCAAAAGTTTTAAATTCTACTTATACTTAATATGGAAGTATTAAATAATTATTTATTATTAATATTATGTGTGTTAATGTATATGTTCCAACCAATCCAATTGAGTTTAAAGGGAGATCAATTAAATTAAATCAAGATCATTTAGTATTGTTTTTCTTTTCTTGACATAATTATTATTTTATTTCTTGTATTTTTATTAAATAATATAATATAATTTAATGTAATTTATAATAATTTATAATAATAACTATTGTTGGTTGTGAACCATAATTGATGTTACTTTTAAAAATTATATTAGTCAGATTGCTAAAATAATTAGGAATAAATTCCAAATATGGTAAAAATAAATCCATTATCCATTGTCCGTTTTTAAGATGAGACATACAATATTATATGCAGTACGCGTATTATAACTGATACTATAATTAATTACTATATTATATTATACATAATAATAAGATATACTTATCAAAATATAATCACCGAAGACCTACCTCCTAACAATTAGGATTTATAATAAACCCTATTTGATGATACAAGAAAGTTTATCTTTAAAATCAGCAATAGTTTAAAGTTAAGGTTAAAGTTAAACTCTAATCAAACAATCAACAAGGAGTTAATCATTCCGTGTGTGTGGAGATGACTGATTTAATCACCGTATCAATACGCACTTGATACAGATAATAATCTTAATTCATTATGTACATTCAACAATTTAACTATACACTTAAATAATTAAAACAACACTTAATTATCTTAATTATTTGATGATAATTCGTCTTCTTCATTTTTAATAGTATTTTCATTATGTTCATTACTTTCATTACTTTCATTAGTCTCATTACTTTCATTACTTTCATTACTTTCATTCTCTTTTTTATCCATTACTACATATTTTGGTAAATTTTTATTCGTTACAAAAAAACATGATAATGTAGATATAATTGCAAATCCAATACACATATAAAATACATTTATAATTGAATTCATCATTTGTTCTTTAACAAATAATCTAGTTTCTGGACTAAAAGTTTTTAAAATTTCATTTGATGATAATAATTGTTTTAAATCAATTCTTGATAATTCTTGTTGAATTTGATAATTTGTTGTTTTAATAGATTTTTTAAAATTATTATTTAATGATGTTGTATAAACAGCATCTGATAATGTTGCTCCAATAGCACTTAATATACATCTTGCAAAATTAAGAAAAATTGTAGTCAGAATCAAACCTCCTTCTTCTTTTGGTGCTTTAATTTGAGCTGACATAATTGCTGCTTGTAATTGTAAACCTGTTGATACACCCAGTAATATTAATAAACCAACTTGATTTGCAAATGATGAATCAACTCTTAATAAACATACTAAACCAGAACCAACTGGTGCAAGTATTCCCGAAATTATACTAAAAATTTTAACATATCTAAATTTTTGAATTAAAATTCCTGCTAATAATGATGAAACTACAGTTCCAATAATACTTGGTAATAAATGTAAACCAGCACCAATAGCTGAATTATCTTTAATAATTTGAAAATATACTGCACCATAAATCATAATTACAATAAATGCTGTAAAAACACCAGATATTGATAAAACAGATGCAATTATTTGAGGTATTTTAACAACATTTGATTCAATAATTTGATTTTTAGAAAATTTAAAATTCCAAATACAAAATGCAATTAATAAAATTGGACCTAAAATAAAACATGATATAACAGCACCTGAATCCCAACTATAATCAGATGAAGCACCAAATGTTAAAGCTAATAAAAATATAACACATCCACTAATTAAAAAAAATGTACCTAAATAATCATAATGTTTTAATTGTTCTAAATATTTACCTTTAACAAAAGGAGGATTAAATGAATATAAAAATACAATTAAAGCAACACCACCAATTGGTAAATTAATATAAAAAGCCCATCTCCAAGTAACATGAGTAGTAAAAGCACCACCAATTAAAGGACCTAAAACAGATGCAACAGCAAAAGTAATTGACATAATTGCCATACCAATTGGTCTTCTATTAATTGGTACAACTTCAGATATAATTACAAATGATAGACCTTGAATACCAGCACCACCAACTCCTGCTAATACTCTACCACCAATTAATATATCCATTGAACTTGCTAATGCACACATTAAAGAACCTGCTTCAAATATAATTATAGATGCAACCATAGTCCATTTTCTACCAAATATAATACTCATTTTTCCCCAAGGTTGAATGAAAACAGCCATAGTTAATAAAAATCCTGAAGATAACCAAGCAATATTTTCAAATGATTTAAATTTATTACCAACTGTTGATATAATTGTTGCAATTATAGTTTGATCTAATGCGAATAAAAATAAACACAAAAATAATGAAAAAAAACATAATATTAATTTTGGTCCATGAATATATTGATCTTCTCTTGCTGTACCATCACCTGCATCTGATTCTTTAAATTTTATAGGTTTATTAGTTTCTAAATCTACTTCTGACATAATTTTAAAATGATTATTTATTAAAAAATTATTTATATCGAATAATAAACAAAAAAAAAAAAAATTGAAAGAAAATAAAAAAAATAAATTTTGAGATCATGTAAAATGGTTTAAATTGACTACAATATATTACATACATATTTTTACACAATAAGATAAATTTCTTATTTTAGTTACTTTTGACAGGTTTTATATAAATATAAATGTAATTATGAATATATAGATACTTCAATATATAAATCTAAAAAAATTAAGGTACGTTCCAAAACGACTGCAACATCTTAATCTTTGCAATGGTTGCATGAATTTTAAAATGCCCCCGGGCTTAAAAACCTTAACGAAAAAATTAAAAAATCTTCCAATCCCTAAAAAAACTTTTCCAATATGGAAAGAAAAAAAAAAAAAACACAATTTAAAACCACATTTCCATACATATGAACTTTAAAAAAAGAAAACTACCATGTCAATAATCCATTGGTTTAATTTTTTAATTGAAGAAATTGGTTTATATTCATTAAAAAATGCAGGTAAAGATGTATTTATAATTATATTATTACGTATGATTAGATTAATTGGATTTGGATCAACTTCATTAATTCTTGTATTATATCTTAAATCATTATCAATAACAGAAGAATTAATTGGTATATTTTTAACATTTACATTTATTGGAGATTTAATAAGTTCATTTATATTAAGTTTATATACAGATTTAATTGGACGTAAAAAAATTTTAATTTTTTGTTCATTTTGTATGTTTTTAACTGGTTTAATATTTATTTATTTTCAAAATTTTTATATTTTATTAATTGCTGCTATATTAGGTATATTAACACCTTCAGGTGGAGAAGTTGGACCTTTTAGAACTATTGAACAAAGTTCAATTGCTTCATTAGTTAAACATGAATATAGATCTGATATTTATGCTTGGTATACATTTTTAGGATCATTTTGTGGTGCATTAGGTTCAATTTTAGCTGGTTTTATAATTGATTTTAGTGAAAAAAATTTAGGTTTAAATAAAATTGATAGTTATAAAAATGTTTTTGGAATTTATGTTTTACTTTCTATAATTTCTATTATATTAAGTTTATTTTTAACTTCAAATCTTGAAGTTAAACCAAAAGATCCAGAAACTGAACAATTATTATCAAATAATAATAATAATAATAATGAAGAAGAAGAACAACAACAACCGAAAAAGATAAAGAAATTTAGATTTTTACCTGAATTAAATCCAGATGTTTATTTAATTGTTATAAAATTATCATTATTATTTGGTTTAGATTCTTTTGCATCTTCATTAACTCCATTATCATGGATATCATATTATATAAATAATAAATTTAATTTAAGTTCATCATATTTAGGTTCAGTTTTTTTTACAACTGGTATAATATCAAGTTTTACATCATTATGTAGTACATCATTAACTAAAAGATTAGGAGCTGTTAAAACAATGGTTTTTACACATTTTCCAGCTTCTATATTATTAGCATTTGTACCATTTCCATCATCATTTTTAATAACTTTAATAATTTTAATTATAAGAAGTTCAACTCAATCAATGGATGTTGCACCAAAACATGTATTTTTAGCAACTTTAGTACCTGATAGTGATAGAACTGCTGTATTTGGATTTGTTAATGTTGTAAAAACTTTAGCTCAAGTTATTGGTCCAACTATTGTTGGTATACTAACTAAAAATAATTTACAATGGATTAGTTTTATAATTGCTGGTTCATTAAAATCTATTTATGATATTGGAATTCTTGTTACATTTTTAACTTATAATCATCATGTAGAACATTAGATAATATAGTATATATATATATTTAATTAACTATTTTCTAAAATTTGTTGTACTGTATCAATAACTATTTTATTTAATGAATTAAATTCCCAAGGTAATAATTTTCTAGTTTCTGAATTATCAACTTTTGCTAATTTTTTAATATCTTGTTCACCAGTATTTGGATTTCCTTTAATAATATTTAAATTTGGAAAATTTGAATTAATTATATCCAACATCATTTGTACACTAAAATGACCATTTGTCATAAATAATCTTTTACCAATAGCAGAATCATTTTCAATTGCAAATAAATGAGCTTTAGCAACATCTCTAACATCTATAAATCCTCCCATATCATTATCAAATTTATTATCATTACTATCAATTTTTTTCTTTAATAAATCACCAATTAATGCATTTGAAGTATTTAAATTTTTTGGATTACATTTATAAGCTTGAGGACCAAATACATAAACAGGATTAATTGAAATCATTTCAAAATTTGGTTTATTAATAATTAAAAATTCCCAAGAATTTTTTTCAGCAAATGATTTTGCTCCATAATAAGCAGATATTGGATCTTTTATTGCATCTTGATATTTTATATTATTCCAACTTTCTTCATTAAATGATAATGAAGAATTTTGTTCATCTATATTTGAATATATAGCAGCATCAGATGAAGTAATTATAAATTTTTTAATTTCTGAATGATATTTAAAACATCCATTTAAAATATTTTTTGTACCTTCAATTGCAGGTATAATTAAATCTTTTTCTGGATTTGTTGTATTATAAAAAAATGGTGATGCTGTATGTAATATATAATCTATATGTTTATGTTTTTTTAATGATTCATCAAATGCATTTGAAATTGAAATATTTGGAACTATATCATATGAAAAATTATTTGAATTAATTAATTTTTTTAATTCTTCACCTTTTGATTCGGATCTAACAGTACCAATAACAATATAATTTTTTTCAATTAATAATTTAACAATATGTTGAGCAATAAAACCTGATGCCCCTGTTATATATACAATAGACATTATAATTATTAGAGATACAAATGAAAAGAAAAAGAAAAAGAAATAAAAAAAGATAAAAAAAATTTAAAATGTTTAAAATTTAAATTTATATATATTGAATTTGAAATTTTTAATTTCCACTAATCTTAGATTTAAAAAAAGTGTGGATAATTTTGCCTAATTGAGAATTAAGATCGGAAATATTTTCTTCTTGTTGGAAAATTTGCAGTACAATAATATAATTTAATTACAACAAAAACTCTATCAATGAACCAGTTAGTTAAGAAATAATTCAAGTAATTAAAATTATTATTGTTATTCATATAATTGAAATATTAGTATTAATAATGTTTAAAACAAAAAAAAAAAAAAAATAATTATAAAAGAAACTTTTTAAATTATTTAATGGTTCCAAAAGAAAAATAAAATCTAATTTATTATTAGTATTTTAGTACTATTGCTACTATCTCTTGCCCTTGTCCTTCCCCTTCGTGCTGATCAACGCCTCATTTTGTCGGGGTTGGGCCCTACCTGTCTGGTCAACTCCCGCGTTTGTGCGAGATTGGGCCCACTTACGTGCCCGTTGGTCAAAACTACAACGGCCAGGTTACAATTACCATTAACTGAGATGATAGGATATGATAGTTTAGTGAAATAATAAATTTTAAATATATTATGAATATTTTGTGGTGATTATATATTGATTATGAGTTTTTATATAAATTTTTCCAAAAATTTTTAAAAAAAAGTTTTCAAATCAACATAAAATAAAATTTTTGTATTACAACATGCCCTTTTAACCACTTTTTTGAGAAGAGAAACTCTGGGAGTATCCAATAAACACCAAATTAGGCCGTTTTAACGAGGTCCATTTTTTCTGACTTTTTGAAATTTTTAAAAAATGAACGAAACGGGGTCTGGCTCTTTTCGATTTTCCCGATTTTACTAGCCATCATTAAATGATGGCCGAGTTAATAACCCTTTTGTTGCTCATCCAGAGATCGTATAGAGACCTACACGGAATATGGAATTAATCTATATAATATATATAACCTATATAGTACAAGTCTTAATATGAAAAATATAATGATTTTGAAACTAATTGATGAATAAATTGATAAAAAGTGAATTGTGTTATGTAAAAAAAAAATAGTCGCAAAAAATAAAAATAAAACGGTATATAAATTTTTGTTAGGCCCTGTTTTTTTGTTATCCATACCAAAAAATATTTTTTACAACTATTTTCTCATGTTTTTTTTTTTTTTCGCAACTTTTTTTTTTCAATAGCACAAACAATTCACTTTTTATCAATCATTCATTAATTAGTTTAAAAATCATTATATTTCATATTAAGACTTGTACTATATAGGTTATATATATTATATAGATTAATTCCATGTTCGTGTAGGTCTCTATACGATCTCTGGATGAGCAACAAAAGGGTTATTAACTCGGCCATCATTTAATGATGGCTAGTAAAATCGGGAAAATCGAAAAGAGCCAGACCCCGTTTCGTTCATTTTTTAAAAATTTCAAAAAGTCAGAAAAAATGGACCTCGTTAAAACGGCCTAATTTGATGTTTATTGGATACTCCCAGAGTTTCTCTTCTCAAAAAAGTGGTTAAAAGGGCATGTTGACATACAAAAATTCAATTTTATCTTGATTTGAAAAAATGTTTTTTTAAAACACTACAAATTATAGATAATTTTTAGAAAATATTATATAAAGACAATATTATATTTAAATAAAGCCAATATATAACACATATAGTAACAAATAAAGACAATTTCAATTTATTTAGATAATTATAAATACATTATAAAAAATTCATATGGTAGCACCATATTAATTGAAAATGGTTAAAAGAAACAACCAAAAAATCAATAAAAATAAAATTTATTTTATATATTAATTCAATAATATTTTATGTAATTATTTGTACAATCAGAAGATGAAAATACCCAACCACAATAATCATATCAACAATGATGATATAGCAGAATCTTTCAAAGCTTTAACTAATCAAATTCTGCATTTATCAGATCTATTTTAAAGTTTAATATCAATCAATCATCAAGCAATAATAATTTAGCTACTAGAGTTTCTATTTGTCAAGTTATTATGTCTTGTAGATAGAGAAAGATTCAAACAATGTTTTTGCTGTTGAATGTTTAAGAAGAGCTAGATATATATATCCCAGGTCAACAAAAAATCATTACGTCTAAAAAATGGGGGTTTACTCCATTAAACTGAGACAATTCGTTGTTAAAATGAATAATGGTGAAGTTAAAGATGATGGTGCTTATGTTAAATCATTAGGTTAGAAGCTAAAGCATTTCCAAACTATCAATATTCGACAGAAGAAATCTAAATTAAAATAGATTTTATTTATTTATAATTTTCCTTTTTTATTAAATGCAAAAAATAAATTATATTTTTCAACATAATATGCTTTATAAACCATATAAACGGAAATAAAAAGCCTTGGTTTGCCTAGTTCTTACAAGATTTGCTTATTTTGATTTGTTGCAATTTAAAATTATTTTAATATAAATTTAAGAAGTAAACTTTTATACAAAATTATACAAAAAATTAAAACTAAAATTTATGTTTTCATATCCAAAAGTTGTATAGATATATCAAACAATTAGAAATTTCTAAATAAAAACTAGAAAGTTTCAATTGCCACATTTATATTTTAAAATACAACAATTATGACTTATAATTGCAAAATAATTCCTGTTTTAAAAAGAAAATCGGACGTGTGAAAAGTTCAAGTTTCGTACCCTTTCAACTCATCAAACTACAACAAAATGCAAAAAAATTTTTTTTTTTAATTTTTTTTATTGATTTCTTTTCTTCTTAAATCTAACAACAAATTTTTTTTATTATCAAAGGTATGGAATAAATTAATCAATTGCTAGGAATTGAAATAATATCCAAATTTCATTTTTACAGGATGAAATTGTGTTTTTATTAAAGTATGTTTTTCTGGCATCTCTAATATTAGAACGTAAAGTTCAATGAGTATACCCTTGACTAAACTTATCTGATATACTTAAAAATGATTTGGATTTATTGATGTTATAACATGTTACTAACTAGTTAATAGAGTCTCTACTAAATAGACTAAATATATAATTAATTATTTAATATATCCAAATTGTAGTATTATAGTACATTTTTTTTTTAATAAACTTTTTAGCATTGACGTATCTGAATCACTCTATAAATGTCTCCATTGAATGAATATCTAACATCTCTCTATTAACTAACCTATCATTGAACTCCATAGACAAAACTATTGCACCTGTTCATGATAAATATAATTTTTATATTTGATAGAATTAATATCTAAGAAGCGAAAAAAAAAAGTTAAAAAAAAATCACATCCAACTTCTTCAATAAGGATATGTCATTAGACTATAGTTCTGATGAAAATGAAAAGCAGATAAAAGACGAATTAGTTAATCGTCGTCACAAATTCGAATATTATGATAAGGATTCTGCATCTGATGAACGTCAAGTTAGATTAATTCTAGACCAAACTGCATTTGTAAGAGGAATAGGAAATGTTAAAAGATGGTTTAATAAAGAATATATTAATTCAAATATTACAAGATCAAACGAAATTGTTGATTTAAATATTTTTATTCCATCATATACCTTGCATGAATTTGAGTATGTTAAAAGGGGTACATCAATTAGTGCTACTAATGCAAGAGAAGCAATTAGATTTATTGATGATTATTTAGAAAATATTGGAAATTATGGCGAAGATGAAGAAGATAATGCCAAGATTAAATACGATGTCGAAATTGAGTCACCCAATGATAATATGCCATCTTGGAGACAATGCTTAAAGTACAAAGTTCATACACCTAAAATTAAGGAGTTTCCCAATTATAAAACGAAATTCGATTCTCATTTGATAGGACAAATTCCTTTGAATAATTATGAATCTGGACAAGATGGATTGGATATGAATAGTCTTACGGAAAATTTTGACAGCACGTTATCCTTTAAACAAAGAACTAAGTTAAATGATATTCAATATGAAAATTCTCCATCGTATCAAAATGCAATTGCAAATTCAGAAAATTTCGCAGAAATGCCAGTTAGATTAAGGTATCTAATTAGAACTTGTATTTTTAAAAGGTTTATTGAAAGAAATAGTTCTAGGATTAAAAATGAAATTGAACAATGGAAATTGGTTACTGAAGATTCTATAACTAAAATATGGGCAAGATCTTTTGGTATTGATTGTGTGAATGTGAATGAAGCAGAATTATTGATTTTTCAAAATTATGATGTCAATCTGTTTAGATTATTTAATCCATTTAGCACCAATGATGATCAATTTGACCCAAGAAATAATATTTTACAAAACACTATTGATACAACATTGTATAGGTACTCAAGTACTCATCAAGCTCCTCCTACTATTAATGATTTTAGAGATAGAAAAAAAAGAAGTGACAAGAATACAAACAGAAATTTACCAGTTGAAGGTGTAGTACATGAAGTAAGAAATTCTAACACTGGTGGAAAGACATTTATTAAAAGAGAAAAATTTGGAGCAATCAATTATGCACCAAGAGGAAATGGAGAATTATGGCACCCTTAATAAATATTATGCAAAAACCAATCTAATATTTATATTTTTAAGTTATATTATTTGGTTGATGTTGATATCAATCCAAAACTATTTTTAAAGTGGTTGACTTTTTCATGACAACAATTGTACCGTAGTCCATATTTTCGGACCTTGTTATTTTTTCTTGCTATCGGTTTGTAAAAAATTGAAATAATGAAGTCATGACATGGTATTTTCCATATAGCTATTGTCGATCCTTTGAAGTTGTCTGTATATTGTTTCTATATATGATTTTATGGAGTTTATAAAATATGGTAAAACTACCATATGTACTCTAGAAAAACAACGTGAATATATAAAAAAGTGAAAATAAATATCTATTACTCATAAGATAATGAAAATTACTGAATAATATTATTTTTTACCTTTTTCATTGTTTCATATATTCCTACTAAAGAAATACCTTTTACTGTTTATAAAAGCCTACGTGTGTAAAGGATTTGATTACACCGATTTTTTTTCATTTCTGTTCTTAACCCAATGTATGCCTAAAGAAATTTTTTATTTAGAGATACCAACTAGATTTCAATAAAAGAATACTAAAGTGGTTTTATGAATTATCCATTACAATCAGACATAGATTCAATTCTAAATATACTTGACTTCGTTCATAGAAGACAATAGCAATATAATACTTCTTTGAATCAACGAAATAGACAAAATCTTAACAGGTATACTTCCATTAAATAAATAAATTTTTGCTTATATTCTAGATATTCCTAAATATATAGATAATCCACCAATTATTCACACAACCCTGTGTTAATTGTTTCATAATTTATAATCTTAGACTAATAAATAATACTTCATGATATAATTCATATAAAACTAAATAAATATTACTATCTTTTAATTTCATACAATTTCAATTAAACGTTCATCTTATAGTTTTGTAATCTTATATACGAATATATTTTATTACATTTATTACATTCTTTTAATTTCTTCTCATCTAAAATTACATGATGTGTTAAATTTACATTTTGTTCTCGATATGTTGATAATTCTTATTTATGTTATTATATTATATAAAATTTTATGCCAAAATATATATTCAATTAATATTTTTTGGGCATATTGTTGATTTACCTTTAATTAATTGAAAAAAACAATTATCGATTTTCACTATCAGAACTTTTCATATAAATAATTAATATATTGGTAATAGCACTACAAAATTCACCACCCGAATTTTTTTTTTTAAAAAATAAAGTAAACAATTTTTTCTTTTATATTGACAATATTTTTCTAAATTCATAAAAGATTTATACGAATTCAAATTATCAATCAATCAAACGACTGACACAGTTATCATTTAATAGATTCCTAACACTGATTTTTAACGAATTATAAACGATTTTGTTCATAATTCAAATAAAAGAGTTATATTGTTATTGGTGGGATTATTTTTATTTCATTTTATTTGCATAGTTATACATTACCCATTCTTGCTAATTAAAAATTCAGTTCCTTTATAACTACTATGAATATGCCACCAACAAAAGAAGATGTTCAAAGAATTGTTCAACGTTGGAGTCAATTAAGAGAACAGTATGGTGAACAAGTGGTAAATGTTCCTGAATTTGCTCAATTAAATAAAACCATAAACTTTATCAAAATGCAACAACGACAATTACAACAACAACAACAACAACAAAATGTAAATTCACTACCCCAGCAACAAGGGCAGCTGGGTAGATCTCATGTTCAAAATATTCAACCACCTACTCCCCAACAACAATTCAACAACATTCCCAATTTTTCAACTCAGCAACAACAATATCCAAATTCAGTACAGTCACCAGCCATTGGTGGTTCTTTAAATATGTCTAACCATGGCACACCTTTATCTCAAAATGCCAATTTGATGACTGGAAAAAGCAGTGTTGCCAGACCAACTTCAATTGGCAATAACAACAATACAATGCATAATCAATTCAATACTCAGATACAAGGAAATAACATTTCTCAGCAACAATTTTCGTCACAATCTCCCCCGAATCAAAATTTGATTTTTAATAATAGTTCATTAAACTCTGAATCTGCATTTACCAACCAACAATTTCAACTATTAAAATCTCAATTACAAGCATTCAGATATTTAATGAAATCACCTAATCTGGGTCAAGGTCAAATTCCACAAAATTTAATAGCTTTTGTTACAAATCCTCAATCATCTTATCCAAATGATACATATTTACCAGCCCAAAGATCTAGAGACATGATGAATCCAAATTTACTGGCCCCAATGCAACAGGCACAACAGCAAAACCAACAACCTCAACAAATTCCACCACCACAGCAACATCAAAATGGTATAAATTTATCCTCATCTTCACTTAATACTCCTGAACTTGGTGAAAAGAAGAAAGGTAAGAGAGGTCCTAAGCCAAAGAATCAACCAAAAAAACCAACCAAAAAACAATTGAGAGAGGAAGAGCAAAGACTTGCAGCTGAAAGACAAGAACAATTGAAATTAGAACAACAACAAGCTTCTATAGTATCTCAACACCCTCAGCAACATTTTCAACAACCAATTCCCCATCAACTTCTGCAACACCCACCACCATTGCAACATCAGCAACTGCAACAAAAGTTTCCTAATCAACAGCAAATTCCCGCAATGCTGCAACATGGTTCACCTCAACAACAACAGCCAAGCTCTCATCAACCAACCCCAAATTTACAATCAGTCGGTTTGTCTCAACCACCTCAACATTTGATTCCTGACCCAACCCAACCAGTTAATATTTCCAAAGTTGTTCCAGATAAAACTAAAAACAACAAAGTTGTAATTCCTATTAGTAAACCAAATATTCAAGTTGATACTTTTGAGATTGTTGATTTAGTTGGTGATCATATCAAGGATATATCTTTGAGTGCATTATATACCCCTCAAAGTAGATACCAAATACCATCATTATTACCAGAAGGTATGAAGATGGAAGACATTGCTATGAATAAAGAAGTACTAATGCTTATTCAAATTGAAAAAGAAAAAGATTGGATAAAGAAAAGAATGGAATTATTGAATAAAAATGATGTGGAAAGAGACAGTTTGGAAGCTCAATTAAATTCATTAGATTTGATTCTGTATCAAAAGCAACTTCGTGGTAAGGTTTTAACACAATTGTGGTTTGGAAAATCATTACTACCAAATTCACATCCAAATTTTTTAGCAAGATTTCATTCCTTGTCTTTAGATAATGTTACGGTTACAACTGAGCTTTATAGACATCAATTGGAGTCATTGATGAAAGAACAAAACAAAAAGCACAGTAAGACAATAGAAGAGATTATAAAATTCAGTGACAAAAGTATAGTTAAAGCATCTAGGAAAACAGATAAAGTTGGTAGATTTGTTACTAAAATTTCCAATTTCCATAATCAAACTGCTAAAGAAGAACAGAAAAAATTAGAAAGAATGGCTAAACAGCGTTTACAAGCTTTGAAACTGAATGATGAAGAAGCTTATTTGAAGTTGTTAGATCATACAAAAGATACCAGAATTACGCATTTATTGAAACAAACTAATCAATTTTTGGATTCCTTAGCACAAGCTGTTCAAACACAACAAAAGGAAGCACATGTGAATCTTGTAAATAGTGGTCGTATTGTTGAATCAGCACCAGTCGAAACAATTGATGATGAAAAGAGAGAAAAAACTGACTATTACAATGTTGCACACCGTATTAGAGAAGAAGTTACAAAACAGCCTTCAATTTTGGTTGGAGGTACTTTGAAGGAATATCAATTAAAAGGTTTACAGTGGATGGTTTCATTATTTAACAATCATTTAAATGGTATATTGGCAGATGAAATGGGGTTGGGTAAGACCATTCAAACAATTTCTTTGATTACTTATTTGGTTGAAGCTAAAAAAATTCCTGGACCATTCTTGGTTATTGTTCCTTTATCAACAATTACAAATTGGAATATTGAGTTTGAAAAGTGGGCTCCTTCAATTAAAAAAATTACTTATAAGGGAACTCCAAATCAACGTAAAGTGATGCAACATGATATTAGAATTGGAAATTTTCAAGTTGTGTTAACTACTTTTGAATATATCATTAAGGACAAAGCTTTATTAGGTAGAATTAAGTGGGTTCATATGATTATTGATGAAGGTCATCGTATGAAAAATTCTAATTCAAAACTTTCTGAAACATTAACAACAAATTATCATAGTGATTATAGATTAATTTTAACAGGTACACCTTTACAAAATAACTTACCTGAATTATGGGCATTATTAAATTTTGTTTTACCAAAAATATTTAATTCAGTAAAATCTTTTGATGAGTGGTTCAATACACCATTTGCAAATACTGGAGGACAAGATAAAATTGAATTAAGTGAAGAAGAAACTCTTTTGGTTATTAGAAGATTGCATAAGGTTTTAAGACCCTTTTTATTAAGAAGATTGAAAAAAGATGTCGAAAAAGACTTGCCAAGTAAAGTTGAAAAAGTTGTTAAATGTAAAATGTCTTCATTACAATCCAAATTATATCAACAGATGTTGAAATACAATATTTTATTTGCTGGTGATCCAAATGATAGATCTGTTGCTGTCACAATTAAGAATGCCAACAACCAAATTATGCAATTGAAAAAGATTTGTAATCATCCATTTGTGTATGAAGATGTTGAGAATTTAATCAATCCTACTACTGAAAATAATGATCGAATTTGGAGAGTGGCTGGTAAATTCGAATTATTGGATAAAATTTTACCGAAGTTTAAGCAAACAAACCATAAAGTTTTGATTTTTTTTCAAATGACTCAGGTTATGGATATTATGGAGGATTTCTTGAGATTTAGAGGAATGAAGTATATGAGATTGGACGGAGGTACTAAAGCTGATGATAGAACCGAGTTATTAAAGCTTTTCAATGCACCAGATTCCGATTATTTTTGTTTTCTTTTATCTACCAGGGCCGGTGGTTTGGGTTTAAATTTACAAACTGCTGATACTGTTGTTATTTTTGACACTGATTGGAATCCTCATCAAGATTTACAAGCTCAAGATAGAGCACATCGTATTGGTCAGAAAAATGAAGTTAGAATATTAAGATTAATAACTGAAAATTCTGTTGAAGAAATGATTTTAGAAAGAGCTCACGCTAAATTAGAAATTGATGGTAAAGTTATTCAAGCAGGAAAATTTGATAATAAATCTACTGCAGAAGAACAAGAAGCAATGTTGAGAGCATTAATTGAAAAGGAAGACGAACGTAGACATAAAGGAAATGAAGAAGAAGAAGAAGATTTAGATGATGATGAATTAAATCAAATAATTGCTAGAAATGAAGGTGAAATTGATATATTTAGAAAATTGGATGAAGAAAGATATGTTCAAACGAGAGATGCCTCTTATCCAGCGAGATTATTTACAGAACAAGAATTACCCGAAATTTATAAAAAGGATCCTGAAGAATTATTAAAAAAAGAGGATATAGTTTTGGAAGATTATGGACGTGGTTCCAGAGAAAGAAAAACAACTCATTATGATGATAATTTAACTGAAGAACAGTGGTTAAGACAAATCGATGGTGTGATATCTGATGAAGATGATGAAACTGGAGCAACTGGTGGTGATAGCGATATTGATACAGACATCAAGCCGAAAAAGGGTAGAGGTAGAGGTAGAGGTAGAGGTCGTAAACCTAAAAATATTGATGTTGATGAAGAGGATTTAACTGAAGCAGACCCAAGTACATCAGGTAAACGTTCGCTTGATGAGTCTGATCTAGACTCTGCACCTTCAAAGAAACAAAAATCTTCTACACCAAGTACCGTTACTTCATCTAGAGGTAGAGGAAGAGGAAGAGGTAGAGGTAGAGGTAGAGGTAGAGGATCCATGTTAAGCAGATCTACACCTCAAATAGATCCTTTGTCACCTGATGAAAGAGCAAAAATTCAAAATAATATAGAAAACATTCTTGGATTAATTATTAATTATAAAAATGAACATGATAGAAAGTTAAGTGATTTGTTTTTAATTAAACCTTCAAGAAAATTATATCCGGATTATTACGTATTAATCAAACACCCAATAGCTTTAGATGTAATTAAGAAAAGAACTTCTTCCAAAACATATGTTCAAATTAGAGACTTCATTGAGGATATTCATGTAATGTTTAGTAATGCTAAGATTTATAACGAAGAAGGTTCTATAGTGTATCAAGATGCTGCATTTTTGGAAAGATTAGCTATAGACAAATTTAAGGAATTATCATCTGATGAATTATCTGTAGAAGAGATAGAGAAGATATTAGATTTCAAAGACTTCGATGAAATGTTTAGTTTGAAACCATTACAAGCACCAACTGCGATAAAACAACCAATTGAATCAAAATTAGAAAAGATTGATAATGGGGAAACCGTCGATAGTCCAATAGTTGGTATTTCAACAACTGCAGGTACAGAAGAATCAACACCAGCAAACTTTGAATAGAAAATGTTTTGTTTTCAAAAGATAAAAAGAACAAAAAAATATGTTTTATTAATTTTCATAAATTGTACAATTAAATAAATAGAAATAAACAATGTATATTAGGTTGAATAGTTACGTTTCACTATACATTGGTAACTCATCGTCGACATCTCTATTATTTACGATATCATTTAATACTTTGTTGAACGTTTCGACGAACAGAAATAATCCCCCATCATTAAACTTAATTTCACCTTTGAAAAATTGATTTTTTGGAAATCCATCACTTGCTATACTTGGTTCTGCAGCAGAATAAAACATAAATTCCCAGTAGTTGGCTCCAAACCATGGAGCTTGTAATTTATGAGACAATTGAAGTACTGGTGACAAATTTAAATCTAGACAAAATGTATCCACATCTCCTTGAGTAGCAGTAATAAATATTAAACGTTTAGAAGTCAAATATATATATCCGTCTTGAGCTTTAATGTTGATTCTGGAATTTGAATCTTGTGATTTGATAGATAAGGTTTGTCTAGAAGTTTGTGACTTGAACTTAAGAACTTCCAATCCATCTAAGCTTACTTTAAAAGGAAGTGAATTACTTTCCTGTATTATTTCAGCATAATTTGGTTCCAATAGGACTCCATTTATTGACATGGTTTTACTTTATTTATATTTGTAAGATGTAATCTATTTATTTTTTGGATAAATCGATAGTGCAAAAAAATAAAAAAAGAATATTTTATTACGTAAAAAAAAAAAAAAAAAAATTTAACTGATTCAACTCATCTCTATACTACAGTCGTCAAATGAATTATAGACAAATTCAAAAAATATTTGAAAAAGATGTGATCAATCTAAGATCATTTAATCAAAAATTGTTACCAACATTTCAGTACCGGTTCTCAGACAACCATTTGCCACAACTTAGTGATCCAAAAGCTATTCAAACAATATTAGATCGATTAGATTTGAAAAATCAGTATAAGAATGAAAATTTGACTATCATAGATGCGAATCCTGGTATAGGATTGATGTCAACGATGCTTAATTATGAGCTTAAACCTAAAAATCATTTACTATTAGAATCTAGGCAAAATATTATTAAGCATTGGAGAAAGTTGATGCAACAATTAGGTGAAGATAATCAAGAAAATTTTAAATTAATCTTAACTGAGCCATATGATTGGAGTTCATACTCATCAATAGAAAAAGAATATCCTTTAAATAAATTGGGCTTTGATAAAGTAAGTGATGAACTTCTAATATTAGCACATTGGACCGCTACAACTGACGAACCAGTGGTTGCTCAATGGGTTGGATGTTGTGGTGCAAGAAATTGGATGATGAAATATGGGAAAGTTAGGATTCTTATGTTTGTACCTTATAAAACAGCATTGAAATTTTTAACTGGAACAGGGTGTACAAAACGTAACAGAACTAGCTTAAAACGTGAATTATTTACTGATTCAAGGTTGATTGCAGTAGGTGACAATAATCCAAGAGACTATCCAGGCTCAGGTTTTGATCCAAGAGTCTTGATTAGAGACCAACCAGAGTTTATTAAACCATCGGATAGTCTCAGGTGTAATAATATAGCATTACTTGAAATTATGCCTGGAAGATATACTGCTGATGTAATTGACGATATAGATCATATACTTTCTACATTATATTATTCTGGAGCTCCATTAAGAGAGACTATTACAAAAATTAGTGCTGGTGGTGCATATTTAGAGAAATTACTTCCTGAGGAGTTGTTGAACAAAACAAGAAAAGATTTTACTGCTGAGGATATAATAGCATTTAAAGCAGCATTTGAGAGTTGGCCTTTTAAACCTAATATTGAAGATACATTAGATGTGATTGAGATAGAAACACCTTAAGTCTTTGTAAAAAGTTGTATTGATATATATTTTTGTATATAATATTTGAATATAATTCTTGTATATAATATACTATAGACTGGAGTATGATCCCAGATTACTATTACCTCCCAAGTTACTTATAGGGGCTGTTGCACATCTTCTTTCGATAATACCTTCTTTGTTGAAAGTACAATTATTGATAATTGATGTCGTTTTAGGAGCTTCTAATATTTTTCTTCTAGTAGTACCACTTATCTCTTGTATTGAATACTCGTTTTCAGCATCTTTACTACTTGGTTCTGGTATTGGAATAACTATTCTTAATGATTTCTTAGTACTTTCGGTTGTCGATTCTTCAATTACCTCTTCTTCTTGTTCATTTAAAATCTGTTGTTGAATCAGTTTTGGAATTTCTCTTTCAGAATAAATTGAAGATGAAGATGAATAATTATTGATATAGACATTTTCCATAAATGATTTATGAGTTTGAATTAATATGCAAATAAATCCAAAATATGACAAAAATTCAATTATTAATATATAGTTACCATAATCTTTGGTTTTTAAAATAATTCGACTTATCATTATTATCCAAATACAAATAATTAGAACTATATTAAAGAAAAATAGAAATATTATATTAACGTAATGCCATAGTAAAGTTTTGGATACATATTGTAAAAATATATATGATAAAATCAAAAGAATTGAACAAACAAGTATAATTATTTTTGAAATTAATATAATGGGAATAATAGTTGTGATATTTCTAATTACTTTGGGAACATCTAAATAATCAACATATAATCGAGTCATAATAACGGATAAAACCTCCGTAATTACAGATTTAATTGGGAAAATTGATCTACCCTCTTTAATTGAAGTTTCAATTCTTGTATAAAATTTAAAAGAAGAAAATATATTCCCATAAAAATGTTCTGATAATTTTAATTGTAAAACTTTATCATTTATATTTATTATTGGATTAGTTATTATTGTAGTTATATTGATATTTTCTAAATATATTTTTTTATTTCTTAAATACATTCCTTGTAAGACATTTTCAAATTGTATTCCAATTGGAGAATCATCTCCCCTAGTGGTTAATGTATAAACAACATCAACTTCTCCATAATATAAATTTAAGTTAATAAAATTAAAATTTAAAAAATTTGTCAAAATAACCCAAAGAATTAAATTCCTTAAAATGTAACTTATTGTAATATACGATTTAGGGGTTTCTTGATTAGGAGTATTCACCCATTGAGTAGTTGTATTAAATATTGAACTTGGAAATTCCTTTGATAGAATTCTCATAATCAGATTAAATTTGTTTGTGGTAGTTTATTCAATTTCATTTGTGTTGATAAAAAAGAGATTTACATAATTTTCGCAGTCAAAATTTTTTTTGTTAGTTATATTAATTTAATAATGCTATACAGTAAAGAAAAGAAAAAAAAAAAAATTACTTTTCACCAATCAAGATTTTTTAAGTTGAATAATGTATTTACAGGATATTTGGTAGATTGGCAAATAAAGTAACTAACTTTTCACTATTAAAAACACTTTCTGAAGGCAACCCAAAATAGGAAGCATTTGGTAAAGCCCCCATTAATGCAACTATTGAAGGACCAACCACTGATAAATCCTCATTATTTGGTGATCCTTGTTGTTGATCAATAACTTGTTGTTCTATACGACTTGATTCTTGAATATTTTTAACAGCAGATTTTGATTCTTCTTCACTGAAAGTTGATAACTTACGTTTTTTTAAGGAGGGTAATAAATCTTCATCCACATCATCCAAATCTAATCCATCTTCGCCTAATTCTATTTTCTTAATAATATTTAAATTATTCAATTTATATCTATCAGTAAATAAATTTATAGGATCATCTTGTGGAAATAATTGTTCACACTTTTTAGCAAAACTGTTAGTTATATCTAAGGAAAGATAGGTAGATGCAAATGAAATATATTTCTTGTAAAGTTTTTTAAGATAGGTTTTTTTGAAGTTTAATTCTTTTTCTTTTTTATTTAAAGTTAATGGATCTAAATTGCCCAAATTTATTTCTTCAGTTAATTGTGATATTTCTTTAGACAAATTCGTATCTGAAGTTTGAATAATATTTCGAATTGAATCAATGTCATTGATCATAATCAAATAATTTAAATAGTCTAATAAAAATTTACCATTAGTTGAAAAAAGCTTTTTTCCTAAATCAAATACTTTCAAAGCAGTTTTTGTATTATCTGAATAATGTTCTAATAATGCACTCTCGACATATATTTGATATCCAATATAGTTAAATTTTCTAGCTAATTTGAAAATATTTCTTGCTTCTTTCATACCTTCAGCTCTTTTGCTGGCAATCATAAATTTAATATATGTAAGAGTTATTGAATCTGCTAAATTTTTCTTTTCGTTTTCTAATTTATTCAATTGTTTTTGATCTGCTAATGAAATTCTATAAGCTTGTTCTTCATTCATCAGTTGATCATTATTCAGTTCTGCTATTGATGATAATTGATGTAAGGTAGGTATTGGAGGTAAATTAGGTCCTTTATTTTTAATTAATCCATTTTTCTCTTCATTTTCTTTATCTTCGTCATCACTTTCTTCATCTTTATTTTTTTCATCTTTTGGTTTTATACGTTCATTTAATTCTTCAATATTCTTAATTACATTTTCATAATCTTTTGTTAATTCTTTAATTAAATTATTGAAGATAATTTTAGCTTTATCAAAAGAATTATCTTTTTCATATAATTCAGTTAATTGAAAAGAGAGTAATAAGCTTTTAGGATTAAATACTAAACCATCATTTAAAACCGAAATACAATCATTTAAATTACCTTCTTCGTTAAAACCTAATAAGTATTTAGTATATTTAAAATACAATTGAGGAATAAAAGGTAAAGAATACGTTGATTGTTTACAAGCATATTGAATTCTTTTCCCCAATAAAAACTCATCTTTCAATTCTAATTTATTGTTCTTTTCCAATTCAATCCAATTTAGCCAATATTTTAATTGTAAATCAGTATCTTCTGTCCTGACCAGTGAATGGATATTTCTTGTCAAATTTTTATTAGTTGCATTTTTCCATTCAGTCATCCATGATCTTGCTGACATAAAATCGGAAGATTTTTCACTTATAAATTTTTGAGCAGTAGCTGGGTTTAATTCATTTTCCCATTTTGTATATTGTGACCAAGAAGTTTCAATATTTTCAGTTGGTATTATTAAAAATTTTTTATATACTTTTCTGATTAAATCAATTTTTTGTTGTTGTTCCCAATTAGCTTTTGGTGTCCAAGATTTTAAAAATCCTATATAATCTTGCCATAATTCATCACTATTTATATCTATACCAACTTTTCCAATGGCAAATTCAAATGCTTGAATTACTGTTCCTCGAGCTTTATCACCTCCAGTTATGAAATCGGTAACACTACGAACATAATCAACATATAATCGACATAATTCAACATTATCAGTAATACTGAAGCATTTTTGGAAAAGGGCTTCTACCTTTTCCTTTTCACCTCTATTCAATTCATATTTAATAAATTTACACCAATTTGATCCCTAGAATAAACTGTTAGTAATGATTCCCACTTGATAATTATTTTGATATTTCTACTAGTAGTTTTTTAAAGACAAGATTGTATACTGATTTCAACAAGTAATTTCAATCATAAATTATAATGTATACACAAGAAATAAATAAAAATCCCACTAATTTTATATATATATATATATAACATAACCAACCATAACCAACCAAAAAACAAAAGTAATACCCGTACCCATTAACAGTGAATAAATGTCAAACAATCTTGCTGTAAAAAACTAAGTAGCAGAAAACAAATAAATTAATATTATTCAACATACATCAAATTTAAAAATTTTTAAATATTTGTCAAAAATATCTCGAACTTGTTCCTGATTATCTTTAATTATAATTTGATCAATTAATTTATTCCATTTTATATAATCTAGTGGATTCTTTTCTAAATCATCTTCTAATTGACCTATTTTGTCTTGTAATAGCCTCTTGGGTTTAGTTTGTTGAATAAACATTTTTGTAGTTAATGGATTATTAATGTGATGATATGTAAATCTATAGATGAGTTTCAGATATTGAACAAAATAACTTAAAAATTTATTACAATTTTAAACAATAAATATTAAAGGTCCTTTAACTTAATAATATGAAAACTATTCAAATTTATCTTAACTTGTAATCAGCTAATTGAGATGAAGCAAAATGCAGTTAGAATGGTATTTAAAATTATGGTAGATAGATTGAAGATGTAGCAACAAATTTCGCTGGTTTTAAAACATAAAAAAAAAAAAAATCTAAAATATATATAAATTTCCGAGAAGAAGTACACGACTAACATTTACATATACCATGATGAACTACGAAATCAGTAAAAGCAAATTTTGATTCTCAATATTTAATTTTGTCAATGATTCAATTACATGTTTGGGGTAATAATCAAGAAATATCTATAATTTCACCTCAATGTATTGCAAGCGCAATCATCTTAAATCAAATTTGTTCTGATAATGGTGTTTCATTTGAAATTATTCCATCAAATAATACAAATTTATCAACATTGAATCAATTCCCAACATTAATTATAAATCAAAATGAGCAATATAATGGTTATTTGGATATTATAAATTATCTTTCTGAGAAATATAATGTGACTAATATTCTAGAAGGTTTGAATAGTAAAGAAAACTTAATCAATAATTGTTTAATAAATTTATTAATTACAAAATTTGAAATTTTAAACCAGTACAATTTATTTATAAACAACAAGAATTATGAAACTTATACAAGAAAATTGTTTACAAAATTCTATCCATTTCCAATGATGTATAATCAGTCAATGAAGTTTTATAATAATGCTCAACTGTTGGTTAAATTATTAGGATTGAATAATAAATCTACAACATTGAGTCTGTTGGGTTTTAACAATGGCAAAGAACTGGAACAAAATAATGAAACCGAAATCCCACAAACAGAGTTTTTTAACGATGAATTAACAGATGAAGATGATCAAGATGAAGTTAAAGGTATTAGTTCGTTGCATGAAAAACAATTAATAAAAAAACAAAAAACTAAAAAGATATTACAAGAATCAAAAAATTCAATGAGATGTATAAATTTATTAAATCAATATTTGAAACAATTCACAAATATTGAAACCAACAATAATAAGTCCAAATATATATTTGGCAATAAATTATCAACAAGTGAAATATTATTATATTCATATATCTATAGTTTAACTTTTAAGGATTTACCAGATAAATTTTTAGATAATTATTTAAAATTACAAAAAGCAAAGTTCATAAAATTTGTTGGTGATGAAATGATTCGTTTAGAGATACCGAAAGATAAATTTAGAAATCCAACTGGTGTTGAAATTCCTAATTTATTTAATGAAATTCAATATTGGTATAAAAATTATAGTACCAGTACCATAAATATTGGTATAGTATAATAAATATAGGTATACCACCATAGATCATAGAAACTAATAGACATTTATGACGTCTAATCTAATTATTCAATAAGAAATTAAAACAAGATTTAAAATTATTTGAGGTTATGGTTTATTCAAATTATGCATTGGTACAAATTGTTAGATACAACCAAAAAAAAGAACAAAAAAAAAACGCTACTGAATCAATAATCAATAAAGTGAACAAAAAAAAAAAAAAAATTTTATGTTTCTTTTTCTTTTTCTTTTTCTTTCATTAAAAACTAGTTTTGTAAATAGATAGTTATTTAATAAATATTTAATATAATTTAATATAATATAAATCTAATCAACTTGATTTGTAGTAATTACTAATTGGCAATCTTAGCATAGTTTCATTTAATACTAAATAATCAATGTAATAAATGATGGAATTTACTTGCCATAAAATGAAAATTTTTAGTTTATACTACTTAAATATCTTAGTATATCTGATTTCATAGATATCAATAGAGTTTATTATTTAAATAGGTAACTTACATCTTATCTTGTTTTACTTTAGTTTTCTTTAGTTTTTTCATCTCTAGATTGTTTATGAAATTATTTAATAAAGCCTTGCCATTCTTTCTTTTTAGCTGAATAAATTTCTTTGTAAAGTTCTCTTTTGGAAGTGATGGGATCAAATTTCAATCTGAAAACGTCGGAATTAAAAAGACAAAAAAAAATAAAAACACTCATAAAAAAAACATAAATAATATCAATTTCTTCAACAACTTTTATTTTGTATAATTATAGATTTCATTAAGTTCGTGAATTTGATTTTCTTTATTTATTTATAACTTGTACATAAGAAGAATGAAGATATTGTCATCAATAATAACAACTGCATTATTGTTGTCAAAAGTCCATGGTGCCACTGTTCCATCTGATTCTACAACAACAATAAGTCAAAATGAACATCCAGTAACAACGGAATATGCAATTAAAAGAAATGAAGATCAATTTCCAATTGAAACGGAAGATTTGGTAAAACTTACTGAAGATGCATCACTAACTGTTGATATTGAAGAAAGTGAATTTGTTGCAACTCAAACTGAGATTTCATTAGAAACATCCAATTTACAAAAAAGACAGAAGGAAGTTATTATAAATAAAGAGTATGCTAAACAACAAGCAGCAAAAACTGCTGGAACTTCTTCATCAACTATTACTCCACCTCCAAAATGGATTAGAACTAATAGAGAAGGAAAAACTGAAATTGTTACTCCAACTATTATTGGTGGAGTCACATTCAGTGCTCCACCACCTACAACCACTGATGGTTTGGAAGAATGGGTTTCATTAAAAGATGACGGGTTACCAAAAACAATTAAACCTAAATATAAAAATGGAAGAATTAAAAATGGTTATCCAGATTATAGTACTTGGTTTCAACATGCTACCACAATACGTTATACTAAAGAAGAATTAAAAGCTCATAATATGGAAGATGATGAAATTTTTGAAGAAATCAAGTATATACAAGAAGATGACTTAGAAGATCATTATTTAAATCCTGTTATAAGATGTACTCCTGATAGATATAAGAAAAAAGGTATTGCTAGAGATAAATTAACAGAACCATTTTGTACACCAAAAGATGATGTAAGATTAAAGATGGATCAAACTTATTTTATAACATGGTATTCGAAGTTTTTTGATCCAAAAGTTGAAAAAGTTAGACTTCATTTTATTAATGTTCAAGAAAGTTCAAGACAAAAAGGTTTTAAAAAGAGAGATAATGTAACAGAGGAAATTGAAAATAATGAAACGGAACAATTAAATGATGATGAACAGGAAGAAGAAATAATTGAATTAAATAAAAGATCTAAAGTTCTTGAAACTGGTGGTAAAGTTAGAGATTCATTTTTTGATTCAGGTTGGTTATCTAATGAAAATGGTTATTATCCACTTTATATTGATGAAAATTTTTTTGACGATTATTATTGGAAAAAAGTTTTAATATCTATACAACCTGATAATATACCAGATGAAGAATTTAATGTTTTAGAAAATTCTGTTGTTGTTGAATTTTGGAAAGGTTCAGTTGTAAGTAAAGGGCAATTTCAAGATTTGAAAAAACTAGAAGAAAAATATGCAAATAGACATATGCATAATTTTGATTTTGAAGAAGGTATTGATTATGAAAAATATATGATTATGATTACTTTACCAACATGTGTATTACTTTTTGCTGTTGGTGTATGGTTATTTATAAGTTATAATAAAGTTGATTTAGGTCATTTGAAAAAGAAAAAATTTTTACAAACAAAGAGTTCACATAAAAGAATTCCTTTTAAAAGTAAAGGACCTTCATTACCTGTTTATAATTCTGATGTTAATGGTCCTAAAAATGATTAACATTATTAAAAAAAAAGAAAAAAAGAAATAAGAAAAAAAGACAATAATAAAGTTCAAAGGTGCAAAATAATTCTTGATTGAAAAATAATTATGGTTGCGTTGTTTTAGTATGAAGTTTTGTAGTATGGTGGTGGTATATAATAGTAATAATAATAATAGTAATAATAATAGTAATAATAACAGTAATAATAAATTTAACTGCAGTAGTTGTGTTGCAGTTGACTTTGACGTTAATGTTAATGTTAACGTTGGCGTCAGCGTGGTGTTGGTGTTGCGTGGTGGTTATTAGAATAACCACTAAAGTTTATTTTAATGCGTATTATTATATTTTTTTCTATAGTAAAATTATAGCATAATAATTTATTATAATAATAATATATATATAATAAATATAAAACAATAATTTCAAATTTAAAGATTTATTTTTATCTTCTAATATCTTTTAATTAATTATTATATAATATATATATATCTATATATATTATAAATATAAATTTAAAATTAAAAACTTTTATGAATTTGCCTTAAGAAATAAAATAAAAAGAAATCATCATTATCATCATCATCATCATCAACCTCATCAAAGATTCTGGAAACAAAATTTAACAAAAGAAAAAGCAAAATTAAAATTTAAAGATAATAAATCAAACAACAAAAAACAAACAAAAAAAAATCAACAACGTTGTAATAATAACACCCAATTATTAATTAACTTCTATTTGGTGGATATTGTCCTTTTTATTATTGAATTTCAATTTATACTAAAACAATAATTTCGTTAAGAAAAAAAATCATACAATTTCAAATCAAAATTTATTATATCATCATTCATCTAAAATGGAACTATTTTCATCACTTACTCAAGGTTGGGTTCTAACAATATTATCATCTTTATTATGTGTATCAGGTACATTTATAGTCATATTTGATGATTTATATTATTTAATATTTCCAAAATTTATAACATCTAGATTTAATTTTAGACTAAAAGATAATTTTGCATTTTTAAATGGGTCATTAGCCTTTTCATCTGGTTGTTTAATTTTTACATCATTATATCGTTTATTACCAGAAGCAATGAAATATTTAAAATATATGGAAGATGAATTAGGAAAAAAATTTTTACAATATTATTTAATCATTAGTTATATCGGTGGTATTTTAATTTGTTTATCTTTTAATCTTATTTTACATTATTTAACTAGTGAATCAGTGGTTCATTGTAGTCATAGTGGTGAAGATAATCAACATATTGGTAGTCATGAACATGAACATGAACACGAACATGGACACGAACATGAACATGAACATGAACATAATGACTTACATAGTATAGATTCAAGAGGATCTAAAAAGAATAATGTAAATGATTTAAATTTAAATCAAATTGAAATTCAAAATGAGAGTAGTAGTAATGATTTACAACTTGATATTCAAGATGAATTTACTCCATTAATTAAAACAGTTAAACCTAAAAGATCAATTGTAGAATATTTTTTAAATCATGAAAATGAAAATAATTTAGATGGAGAATGTAAAGGTTATTCATCTGCTGAATTATGTTTATATCATAATAGTAGTGAAAATAATCAACCTGAATTACATTATTGTGAAATTCCGACATTACCTGAACATGAAGATATTCAAAAAGATGATACTACTAATAAATCATTATCAATAAATCATTCAACACATAATCATAGTCATAATCATAATCATCATCATCAAGATGCTGAATCATTACATCATCATCATGTAAATTCTCCATTATCAAGATTATTAATGATTGGAATACAAACTACTTTAGCTATAACATTACATAAATTACCTGAAGGGTTCATTACTTATATAACTTCAGAAACAAATCCAAATTTAGGTATATCTATTTTTATAAGTTTAATCTTGCATAATTTTACTGAAGGATTTTCAATGTGTTTACCATTATATTATTCAATGTCAAAAACTATTAAATATCCAAAATTAAAAGCTATACTAATAAGTAGTTTATTAGGAGGAATGTCACAACCAATAGGTGCTATTTTAGGATATTTTTTTTTAAAATTTAATAATGATAAATATTATGATTTAAATAAATTAAATTTTATATTTGGTTTAACTTTAAGTACAACAAGTGGATTTTTAACAGTTGTTAGTTTATCAATGTATGGAAATGCGGTATCATTTGGTGGTAATTCAAATTTTGTTATGATTTGGTGTATTATAGGTATTTCTTTAATTGGTTTATCTTCAATATTTTCTAAATAGACATTCATTTAATATATATATATATTAAATTCTTAATTTTTAAGTTTTTTTAGATTAATTGACTGACTGACTGCAAAAAAAAAGAAGATCATGAAAAAAAAAAAGAAAAAAAAAAAAAAATAAAATTTGAGATTATTTTTGTTCAATTTTGTGTAACAATCCTGATTTTTTATTGACATCATTTCATTTGATGTGCATCCATACATCCTATGAGTGGTTTTAATGAGATGTTGTAGTCCCTGTTTTCTCCGATTGCGATTTCGATGATTCACAGTTTGAAATATTTTTTGCCGTGTTCATTTTTGTGCTGTTGATCCAAATCCAAATGGTTGTAATTTAATACCGTCCCGTGGGGGCAACAGTAGAAATAAACAAACAAACAAACAATTTGATGCTGCTTTCTGGTTGTGATTGTGATTGTGGTTTTGTTATGGTGGGGGTGCAATAGCTTTTATTAATCGATTCTATAATCAAACAAACGTTTACAATATTTATTTTCAAGAGATTAGATTAGATTTTTATTCCAAAACCAATGATAGAGACGTGTTTTTGAAAATTATTCAATAACTTTTTTTTCAATTTTTTTACAAAAGTTTTAATTATTAAGCAAATATATAATAATGTATATATATAAAAACAATGGAATATATAAATAGTAAAAAATAATTATCAACTAATTAATAGTTAGCTAGTTATTATTTCTACAGATGGAATTCTCTATAAATCAAAATAAATAAACATTCTTTCATCTGCTATTAATAAAACTAATTACAAGAAAAATATTTATAAATTATTTTTTGGTCATTTTATTGAATTGTATTTTATTAATCTGATTTTGTTTCAACTAACTTATAATTCAACAGCTGGTGGACAACCTAAAGTTTTCTTTAATGAACCGTAAATGGTGAATTGTAATGAAGTTAAGGTACCAACCATAACCAATCTTGTTGGTAAACCGGCAAATGAACCTTTGAAACCTAATTGTTTAGCTAATTGAATTAATAAACCAACAGTTGATTGACCTGGAGCTTTTTTAGTTTTGTTAACTTTTGATAATAAAGTATCAGCAGGTTGAGAAACAATAGCAGCAGCACAACCAGCAATAATACCAGCACCTAAGTTAACAGCAGTTTGGGTACCACTAGTTAATTTATCTTTGGCAGTACCAATAGTACCATAAATAGCTTCAGCAGCTCTTTCGTAAACCAAGAATTTAGCAATATTATATGGAATTTGTTTGAATAAAATTGGAGTGAAACCGTTATAGAATGAACCAACACCTTCTTCTTTTAAAATTTTACCAAATCCAGAAACTAAACCTGAAGCAAAATTTGGTTGAGAAACTAATCTAATTCTTGTAGCTTCTAATGGACATAAAGCAATATCAGCAAAGAATTCAGCTAAAGCTGATGAACCAATATAAATAGAATTTTTATAATTTTTAGCAGTGTCATAACCTAAATATTCAATAAAAGTTTTTTTGAATAATTCGTAACCACCAAATTTAAAAGCACCTTGTAAGGAATAACCTAAAACAGTTGGACCTAAACCAGTTAATAAAGCACCAGCACCTTCAGATGAAACAATTTGTTTGAATGAACCAACTAAACCTTTATTATAAACAGTTGGTTCTAATTGAATTCTAGTTTTAATGACATCAATTGGAGTCATGGCACCATGGGTTAAACCACAACCCATAGCACCAGCTAAGGCAAATGATGCATAATCTTTGATTGTGTATTGAGGTAATTGTTTTGGTTGAGTTGTAGCCATTATGAATAGTTAATGATAAATCTAAATGATTTAAAAGAAGTTTGGTAAAAAAAAAGAAAAAGAAAAAGAAAAAGAAGAGAAAGGGAAAAAGAAAATTAAATTTTTAAAAAAATTTTCATTGGCAAAAACGTTGATAAAAAAAATAAAATAAAATAAAAATAAAATAAAATATTATAAAATATAACTAATAGAAAAAAAAAAATAAAATCAAGACTACTGCTACTACTTTAACTACTACCGGTAGAAAAATACCCTCGTAACTTTATTGTGTTCCATTTACACATTATGATTGGTTGAAGCACATACTATATTTAATAATACTTACAATATATAATACACATAGAATAAGTACATATATACATATATATATCATCTAACAACAACCCCTAATCTTATTAACATATCAGAATTCAGTAATCCACACATAGCAGCTTTTTGAGCAGAAAGCTTTTTACTAACATCGTATCCTCTTCCAAGCATATGCCCGTCAGTTGATAATGTAGTTACATAAAGATTATTTACAAACTGTGAATCATAATGGGGGGTATAATGATACTGTCCCAATACAGCATATAACTCATTTTTTGAATTAGTATCAATTTCCTTGACACTTGAACCTAATTCTAATACTCCATCTACAGGAGAAGGAACTGGAATAGGTGGGCTAGCAAATGATCCATGATGGCCTGGTAGTTGTTGCTGTTGCTGTTGCTGTTGCTGCTGTTGCTGTTGTTGTTGTTGTAATGAAAAAGGTAATTGGTACATCTGTTGTTGAGCAGGAACTCCTGCTGCTCGATATCCGACAATTTGTTGTTGTTGTTGTTGTCCAGATGGAATATATTGAGGGCCATTATTGTACGAATATGTTCCAGCTTGTTGACCATATGAATTTGGTCGTGGTACTTGATTATAAGGAACTGGTGAATGTGAATTTGATGGATTCTGAGCATATTGTGGATAGTTTTGAAGTCCTGGTTGTAAGTTTCCAAATTGATCACTTCTATTGCTCGTATTTGGATACCCTGGTGCAATTGGAATTAATTGTGACTGAGGTGGTTGTGGTAATTGACCTGGCGACAGCTTTGGTGTAAACTGGTTATTTTGAATATAATTCGTAGTAATAATTTCATAAAGCAATTCAACTGATTCTCTATTATTTAATAATGATTGTGCAGCTTTAATTTTAGCATCTTCAAAACTTGTAGCAGAAGTTCCAAGACCAATTTTCTCTCCATTTATTAATATTTGTGCAATATATGGATCTGATTGAATCTGCAAAATTTCATAATCAACAGATTCTTTAGGTAAATTATTTAAATTAGTACTCAGTTGAAAAAGAAAATTCAATTCAACTAATGGAAAATTAGTTACTGTATTATGTTCAACGTGAATATAGCTAATAATTGGTTGATATAATTTAATTATCCATTTCTTTATTTGATCCATTTTATACCCTGAGACTTGTAATCCTGCAATATATGCTAAAAATATCTTGGACAGCACTTCTAATTTTTCATCAAATTCTGCTGATATTGAAATATTATATTTTAAAGCATCAATCAATTTATAACCATATGCAAATTTTGTCAAAATAATTGGACTCATAAGTTTATGTTTTATAACTATTAAATCATCTTCATATAAATTTGGATATTTTTCATCAATTATTTCAAATAAAATATATTGTAATAAATTTTTTCCTTTCTCAGATAATTTTCCATTATGATTCTTGTCATAAGGAGTTGTAGTCAGTTCTAAAAAATCTGATAATTGACGATATGATTTATCTGTAGTTATTCTAATTTTTAATTGTTCGTCATCAATTGGAGGTAATGTAGGAGGATATGAATGAACATCAATTTCTCTTGTTGGGATTTTAAGGTTTTGGAGTTCTTTAATTTCATTAGAAACAACTTCAGGTATTTGAGGATTATAATCCAATAAATCTCCCACATTTAAATCTTTAGAAGTAGCTTTTTTAAAATCAATTTTAGACAAATATGATGATAATGGTAATTCACCAGATTCATACAATTGTTTTATTCTGACGGCTGTCTTTATATGTGGTATATCTATAACCAGTTTCAATCGATCAATAGCAGCCTGAGATTGACCTTCGCCGTCATAATTCTTTAATTGATTAAATTCTTCTACAGTTGGAGCTTTTTCTATCATTCCTTTGAATGTTGACTGTAATTGAGTCACATTACCTTTAACCTGATTTAAATCTTCACACGTATTTATTAGCAGAGCATTGGAAGACATGACTATAACATAACTATTCAAATCTCGACTCTAGTTTTCACTTATATAGATTGATTAATTAGTGTGATATATAATAATGTGTAATGTATATCAAAAGTCAAAAAAAAAAAAAAAAGTGGTATAAACAGAAAAAATTTGATACTCGAAAAAACATCTGCAAAGAGCGAAAAAAAGTTAAAATAAAAAAAAAAGAAAATATGAAACATAATTTTAATGGGGTCGGACAAAATAAAAAATAGATTATATTTAATTTTAACTATTAAGAACCACTTATAACAAGTGTTGATTCTTCAAGATCTATTGTTTAAATCAAGATTTTTTAAGTCAGAACTTATGGTTGTCCTTGTATTTTAATCACTGGAAAAGTTGTATACGAAGTTGATAATCAAATAATATTTCATATTCTAAATTGAATCAATGTTTAAATATATGTTTTATATACCAATGAAAAATCAGCTGGGATTAGTTAATGCTTTATATCTTGAAGTCAATATGAGTAATAAAAATTTCATTTCATCGAATTCAACTATTGTTTAATGAACTTCAAAAAGATATTATATTTATCTTGCTTACCAAAAAGACTAGATTAATTTAACAAATAGAAGCAGTAGCTGAAAATTTTTTTTCAACTAATAAGTCCCATGAAATTAGAACATTCATTATTATCAAAATTTTTATTAGATACATTAAATTAAAAGATCTGCAATGCTTATTATTGATATATTTTACTGTTTTCAAAATAGATTATTTAGTTTGAATATTTAACCATTTTCATTAACAATTGTATTGAAAGTGCAGTATTGTCGTTTATTAATAATAAGTTTAATAATAAGAATTTCCACATACTGATTAAGTTACAAGATTTAGACAAATAATTATAAACTAAGCTAGTAATACGATTCAAAGGTCATATATACTTGTTATCAGTAATACAACTAAAATTATAGATAAGAGATGGAAGTATCAATATCAATTAAGGTTACTGGAATATTAATACCTGCACTATCTCATAATAAAGTTTTTGAAGCATTTTCACAAGTTGATGGATCTTCAAGAAAATTTAGAGGTTCAGCTTTAGGTTTAGTTACATAAAAAATGCTGATATTATGGGTGGTGACATTACAATTGAAAGTTATATAGCGTATTGGTAGTACTTTTTAATGTTATTTTTTTAAAACTATAATATATATTCATATTAGCACATCACTCCACTATTTAAAAATATTTTACTTTTAATAACGATGAAATTGAAAAACTTATCAGCTATTGCTTTTCAAAAATATTCTACAATTTCTTCTGGTAGTTTTTTCTTTTAAAAAATTTTGCAGAAAATTTTCATAATTGGATCCCACAAGATGAGATTTTTTAAGGCAACATCTCTCTTCTAAATCCCATCCTCAATAATACCTCTTTATTATATAATGCACACATAGCAGCTTTCTGGGCAGCCATTCGTTTTTTTGTATCATAACCTCTTCCAAGAATAATACCATTAACGAATAATTCTGAAACATAAATTTTGACTTTGTTTTCAGTTTCATAATAAGTTTCATTGTAATTCGGTTGGTAATGAAGTTTACCGATTAATGCATATAAATCGCTTTTTGCATTTGTATCAATATCTTTACTATATTGATTAATTTCTGGTACCCCATCATCGGCAATGGTAGGAGCGGCAGATATATCTCGTGTAGGTAAATAACTTGATTGTGATGATATCTGATCGTAGTATGGACGTGGATTAATTTGTTCTTGATTGCCTTGATAATATTGGAGTGCATTATTTGGTTCTTGGTTTCTTTCATATAACATATTTTCTTCATTTTCAAATCTATTATCATAATTTCGAATAATATTAAAGATTTTAGTAATTAGCTTTCTATCACTTAAGATAGATTGTGCTGCTTTAATTTTAGCATCTTCCAAACTTATAGCAGAAGTTCCAAGACCAATTTTTTCTCCATTTATTAATATTTGTGCAATATATGGATCTGATTGAATCTGCAAAATTTCATAATCAACAGATTCTTTAGGTAAATTATTTATATTTAAAATCAGTTGAAAAAGAAAATTCAATTCAATTAATGGTAAATTTGGCACGGTCTTGTGTTCAATGTATGCATTGCTAATAATTGGTTCGTATAATTTAATGATCCATTTCTTTATTTGATCCATTTTGTATCCAGAAATTTGTAATCCTGCAATATATGCTAAAAATATCTTGGACATCACTTCTAATTTTTCATCAAATTCTGCTGATATTGAAATATTATATTTTAATACATCAACCAATTGATAACCATATGCAAAATTTGCCAAAATATATTGGCTCATTAATTTATTATTTAACTCAACTAAATCTTGTTCATATAAATTTGGATATTTCTCATCAACAGTTTCAAATAATATAAATTTTAACAAATTCTTTCCCTTCTCAGCTAATTTTCCATTATGACTCTTGTTATATTGAGATTCAGTCAGTTCTATGATATCTGGGATTTGATGATAAGATTTATCAGTAGTTATTCTAATTTTTAATATATCATCATCAATTGGAGGTAATCTAGGAGGATATGAATAAACATCAATTTCTCTTGTGGCAGTTTTGAGGTTTTGCAGGTCCTTAAATTCATTAGAAACTTCTTCAGATATATATGGTTTATAATCCAATAAATCTACTACACTTGAGTCTTCAGAACTTGCCTTCTTCAAATCAATTTGACATAAATAATACAGTAAGGGTAATTTACCAGCTTCATATAACTGTTTTATCCTAACTGCTATTATCGTGTGAGGTATATCCATAAATTGAATTAATTTGTCGATGGTTGATTGGGGGCACATTTCTTGATCTTTCTTTTGTATTACAGATAACAATTCTTTATACTGTGCAGCTGTTGGGGCCTTCTCAATTACACCTTTCAACATTGCTTGATATTGGGAAATAAAACTTTTTACGTGATTCAAATCATCACATATTGTAAATAATGATTTAGACATTGATATAATATGATGTGTAGCTGAGTTTTGATGATGAATTAGGGTGTTAGATCTGTTACAGGTAAAAATTTTTTGTTCAAGTAAAAGATTCCGCGACAACGTAAAAAAAAAATTAATCAGTGTACGCCGCTCAGACATCAAGTATTCAAAAATATTACCAATGAATCATGTAAATAGGCTCTCTAATAATTTTTGATACACTTTTCAATTAGTATCAACTATAATATTTTTATGAGATTTAAGATGTTAAAAAAAAATTCAGTGTTGTTTTGTAACCACCTAACTAGAATTTTAGAGTCTATTCGAAACTTTGTAAAAATCGAAACCTATGTGCATTTTAAAACCAAGAAATTATATAAATAGCATAGAGTATGTACCAAATATACCGTTTTTCTATGAAAGAAAATCAAACTAAAATAAAACCAATAAAAACTAAAACTGAAAAGGATCATAAGATCCATTATTAAAAATACCTATTTTCTAGATTGTCTATCAAATCTCTTACAATAAAGCAGCTAAACCAACAATGGCAACAGCACCAACAGCAAGTTTATTTGCACCACCTTCGAAAGTTGAAACACCTGCTGCTACAGAAGTTGAATTTGAACTGACTGAAGATGTAAATAATGTTAATTGAGCAGTTGTAGTGGCTTGGACACTTTTAGTGGTAGATACAGTTGGAGTAACAGTGACATCAACATAAATATCACTTTCAGAAGATGAAGCTGATGATGAAGCAACTGAAGCTTTAGTTGAAGCGACAGCAGTTGTAGTTGGAGCAACTGAAGCAGTTGAAGTTGAACTCAATGGACAATAAGTTGTATAAATAGTTTCAGTACCTTCAATTGTAGTGGTGACAACTGTTTGAGTTAATGATTCTGCAGCTGCAGTTGAAGCTTCAGCAGCTAATGAAGTTGAAACTTCTGATGAACTTAATGGACAATAAGTTGTGTAAATGGTTTCAACACCTTCAATAGTAGTAGTAGCAACTGATGCAACTAATGAGCTTTCGGTGGTAGCACATTTATTATCTGAACATGAAGTAATAGTAACTTCGGTAGAATGACTTTCAGTAACAGTTTCTAATGTAGTTGAAGTTGTAGCAGCATATGATGATGAAACTAAAGTAACAGCGATGGCTAATAAGGTTTGGAATTGCATTATGATATTTATTTGTTAATTATATTATTAAAAACGAAAGTGAATAAAGTTGGAAATCTATTAATTCTTTTGATGGACAAGAAATGTAATTAAAAAAATAAAAACTGAAATTTAATGAAAAAGTGGTCTTTATATATTATTTTCCATCGAATTATCTTTTAATATCAACCCATTATATTTTTTGAAAGGAGTATAAAATTCAATGAAACAAAAATAAAAATGAAAATAAAAATAAAAAATAACACGGTCAAGTATAGAATATGAATTAAAGCCTTGGGTTAAGAATATTCACCAAAATCATTAATTGATTTTTCAAACGTGTTTAGGTACCACTTTTTTTAATTTAATTTAATTAAATTTCAATATAATATAATATAATATAAGATAAAATCTATTTGATTTTTATTTTTTTTTTTTTTTGCCTCTCCATAAAAAAAAATAAATTAAAAACAAAAAAATAAAAACAAAAACAAAGACAGTAAACAAAAACAAAAACAAAAACAAAAGATTCATTTAAAAATTTAAAAATTCACCTCCTTAAAGGTAAATTGGAATGTGATTTTCTAATACTTCATGGTTATATAGTTAAACTTTCTTGGTTTTAAATTTTCTTTGATCTTGTAATTAAAGGTTTAATCTCAAGAGAGACAAGAAGAGAAATCAGTTTAAATCTACATCTAAAATAAAACTCTTTTTCTAAACCTTTGTTTTTTAACTGAACTAAAGAACTTCCAATCGAGTTGAATATACTATACGCGAACAGTATTCGCAATCCAAGGCAATTTTGATTTTTAATAAACTTAAGAGGCTTGAAAATATTTCATCATTTGATATTGAAGCAATCAAAATGAATTGCAAAATAATTTTATATTATAAAAACGCGCTTTTCTGAATTGTTTTTTTTTTCTTACGCGTATCATCTTAAATGCTACCATCTCAAAACAATAATCTAGATCGATTTAAAAAAAGAGTTGCATTGGAACAAAAAAAAAAACATTAATATATATATGAAACTTCTATACATAAACTCTAATTAGACGATCAATGTAATATAATTAATATCAATAAAAAATTTTCATTAATTGGCGTTCAACCATCATTATCTTATAGTTTCAAGTGAACTATCATTCCTCTAAGTTGTTCGCGAATCTTCTGTTACACGATTTAATTTTTCAATTCAACATTAAATTCATTTCCCAATCTTGTACTACACTAACCCAATCATCTCTTGCTTCTTTCATTCTTTTTCTTCTCCAAACTTCTAACATTATTTGTCTTGCTCCCCAATATGAACCTAAATATTGAGCAATATCGGCACCCCATTTTTTGAAGCCAATTTGTAAATCATTAGATATTGCTTCACATCCTGCTATAAATCCTTGCCAAAATAATGGAATTATACAAGCTTCATCATTGGCAATTAAATCTTGTATTGAATTTAAATGCTCTAAAGTTTTTATCACTTTATCTTGTAAAACATTTGGTGGTTCATCCTTGATCAAACGATTGAAATAAATCATCAATGCATAATAGAATGACATTATATGATGAAAAGTTGCCTCATGCATGGGTGAGAAGAATTTTAACTTGTTATCATTTTCTACTTTATCTTGATTTTCATATAATTCCCAATCTAATTTCCAGTTTAATAATTGTAAATCAATTTCTTCGATTTTATTCTCAAGATACTCAGGAAGCTTCTTATTGGTTTCTCTATAATAAATTTTGGTTCTTAATATCTCAACTATCTGACTAAATAATACAATTAATGAATTGGGCAATCCATACAAAGCATCGGTTGCAAAATTTTCATCATTTTTTTTAGTATTAATCAATTTTTGATTTACAAATGAAGGTGAAGTTGAACTTTTTGTAGATGATGAAGAAGGTCTTGCACCCAAAGAATTATTGACAATAAAATCTATTCTGCTTTTTTTATTATCAGTAGCATTTTCAATGGTTTTATTATTTTTCCATTTATCACCATTCACATCATATCCACTGCCTATACTACTTTCAAAATCCTCTTTTATACTTTCAAAATCTAAACATGTAGAATCCTGAATTAATTTTAATGACAGAAAAATCCTATGCAAAATTCTTGCTTTAGAAGATAATTTTTTCTTATTTTGCATTTTGGCAACAATTACTTTACCACACCAAGCAATATACAATCCAGTATCTTGCATTGTTCCCCAAACTAAATCCACACTAATCATTGTCATAACAGCACATAAAACATCTTTATATTTTTCATTATTGACGCAATGTTCAATACCTGATGCACTTTCATTTTTGGAATTTAATAATTGTTTAACAAACAAACTTGCTTGATTTCTTAATGCTATTCCTAAATTCAAATAAAATCTCATTGGTTCTGAATTTTTAGGAAATTTTGATTGTAAATTAAAAGCTGATACTGCTAATAATGCATTTAATAATGCATTCTTTGCTGTTGAAGTTTTCCCTAATGCCAGTAATTCTCCAATGGCCATTAAGGCTCTTGGGAAATAGATTGCTTTCCATGGATTTTCTGTCAATGGAATAACTGTCATTAAATCAGCAACTTCTGTAACATAGTAATTCAATAAATATCTAGTTAATGGTTGAACTTGTAATGCAGAAGTAGGAATACCCATATGATGTTTTTTATTTTGAGATGAAGGTAATGATAAATCAAAGGGGATATTTAGTGGATTTTGAACAGTATTCATAATTGAAGTTAATAAATTTTTATCATTAAACTGATCACCATCAACAAATTCAGTATCATCATCTTGTGAACTAGATTTTGCATGTAATTGGATTTCTAAGTTATCATTCGATTGATAGGGATTATTATAAAAAAAATTAGAAAAATTTGAATAATAAATTGGATCAATTAAATTATTACCTGGGTGATTTAATAAATTAGTCATTGACATATTGGCATTATTCGAATTTTGTTGTTGAGATTGTGATATTTGATTATGACTTTTGTGAAAAACTAAATTTAATAAGTCTGGATTGTTAAAATTATAATTATTATCATATATGCTTTCATTCGGAGTTGGAATATTTGAGTTATTGCTTGGTCTATTATTGGTGTTAGGATTATCAAATTTATTCATCAAATCTAAAAATTGGGTATCCAAAGCAGCTGCAGTAACTAAAGCTGCATCTTTCAATTCATTTGACAACCAAAATTGATCATGTGGCGGGGCATCATTTCTTTCTTCGTGGGCAGATAATGTAGGTGCCATATTCACATATGATGAAGATGATGACAGTGACAATGACATTTTAGAAGATAATTTCTGCTTTTTCTTAAGTAATTGTGATGATCCTAATAACTTTCTTTTGCCAATTTGATTTGTACTTGTAAATATACCAAATGGACCCATTAATTTAGTTTTACCATCTTCTTTCACAATCTTATCATTGCCTGAACTATTTAAAATTGCCAAATGATTATCAATATCTTCATAAGTTTCATAAGGGTCTTTCCACTTGACAAAACCGACTAATCGTCGTTGAAAAAATTCACCACCAGTATTATTTGTAGTATTGGATCCATCATCTTCAATGGGTGTTGATTCTCTATTTGGGAAAACAATTTGAGTAGATTTAACATTTCCATTTTTAGTAGGTTTATATTCTATTGGGTTTGACCATCGTAGTATTATATCATAGCCAGCACATGCTAATCCGGCTTTCAAGCATCTTTCACAATGTGGTTTAGTTAAATCACATTTAATTTTTCTGGATCTACAGGTAAAACACCCAGTAAACGTTTTTGATCTTTTAACTTTAGTTTGTTTTATCTGTTTCCTTGGAGATGAATCATTTGCTGTCGGAGATGGTGTTTGACTTGGTGATGGTTTGTCGGACATGTGGTAGATTATGCTGCTAAATATTTAAAAATCAGTGCTTACTTACTCATCGTTGAGACATTCCATTTTTGATGACATATAAAAAAATAAAAAAAAAAAAAAAAATTACAAGAATTCAGAATAGGTCAGGTGATATGCACGTGTACTATTTAATACGCTACTGTATCTATTTTATTTACATCATTATTTTCATAAGTTTCATTATTAATATATTCTTGTCCATTTTTACGTAAGTCCCATAATTTCTTAATTCTTTTAATTGCAATTGATGCACTTGATGAACCCAATTCAGAAGAAATTTGAAAAAAATTTTCTATTGTTGATTGTTGATATTCTTCAGTACAATTAACACCTGCTATTGTAATTGGCCATTGTATCATCAGAAATGCATATGGAAATAACATTTTGTCAAAGTTGGTTGCATTTTCAAATACTTTAATTAAATTTACCAATTTTTGGTTCAAATCTCTTATATGAGGTAAATCTGGGGGATCAAACAAAACCAGGGTAAAAATTCTTATTAAACCTGCTAATGAATATGCTTGTTGTGAAAGATCCATCCAACTAATTATCACATTCGTGTTGTCTTTTAAGTAAATGGTATCAGTTAAATTATGAAGAACACCAGGAACTATCGAGTGATTTAATTGACAACTTTTATCAATATAAACTGTTTCGTATTGTTTATAGAATCCACTTATCAATCTAATATATTCCATTGAATTATTAGGAACAAAATCAGGAAATTCTCTTCTTTTGTTTAATATTTTTGACAAATCTCGAAATAAATACATACAATCATTATTATAACCACACATTATATTAAATGAACAATCTTGAATCAATCCAAATTGTTTTAAAACTTGTTGAACATAATTATCTTCAAAATTTATTACTGAATCCAATTCTTCATCAGTTTTTAAAGTACCTCCTAAATGTGAACTCATTCCTGCTAAAATTTCAAAATCAGCAAACCAAAATTTACATAAAATTAAAGTTTTTGAAGATTTTATTTTACTATTTGTTGCTTTTAAAATTATATCTTTGGCACCTTTCAAATGAGGTCTCCAACTTTGTTTAGCTGTTAATGCATTGGACGAAGTTAACAATAATACTGTTAATAAAATACTTTCAATATTTGAAGTTAAATCATCCTTAACTAATTTATCTCGATTTCTACTCAATGCTGGACCTAATAATTTCAAGCAGGTAGATAAATAATATCCGTAGTTTTCCAAATCTTGATTATTATTTGATTTTTCGAAAGTTATTTTAGCACCTTGGGACAATATAGCAGATAATAAAAAAGGCTCCTTTGCACCATATTTCAATAATGTATCTCTTATGGGATTTATATAATTTCCAGTTAATTTATCCAATGCACCAAATGGTAAAATTTGAGGAGTAAATGAATTATAAAATTCTTGAAGATATTTTCTTTCTTCATCAGTTTTTAATTTGATATGATCTATACTAATATGTTTAGGTATATCATCATCGATAGGAATATCATCATTAAAAGGATTAAAGAAATTATTGTTTAAATCATTAGTTATATTCATATTGGAAGTAAACATTATATCATTGACAATGTTATTTAAATCGGATGCAAGTAAATCTAAATCTTCATTATTATATACATTATCGAACAAATTAGGACCTGTATCGTTTGTAGTTGTAATAGAATCAAGATTTTGATTAAGTTTATTTTCATTGACAGATATTGAAAAAGTTGAAGAGGATTCTTTTGGTTTACCTTCCTCTGTTTTATTATCAATGAAATTCTTGGTTAACATATAATCAGCTTCAGGATTTATTTTTCTTTTTTTCTTTCTTTTAGTGGAATCATTTGGTCTCAGATACATTTGAATAGTCAATGGTTTTTGAATTATTGGAATACGTTTATTCAAATCTGGGTTATCACCAAAATCAGCTAAAGCTTTCTTGGAAACTCGTAGTACTTTTTCGCCTATTTCAGGGTATGAACAAATTTTATGCAATTTGGTACATCGAGTACAAGCAGGTTTTGTTTCATCACATTTTATTTTCCTTCTTTTACATTCTCGACAACCCCCTCTACTATATCCCCTTTTGGTTATTATCTTTTCATTCATATCTTGAAAAATATATGTGGTAGTTTAATATCACTTGATCGCACACTGAAAAAAAAAAAATGTTGTTTTCCTGTACAGCAGAGCAGCCCTCTCTTTTTTTCCGTTTTTAAGAGAAAAAACAGTAATGTTGGTACGAAATAAATCAGGATTGGGGCTAAAAACATTATTTAGTTTATTAATTCCAATAATGTTGTTTATTAATAATTTTATTTGGTTATTCCTAATCATTATATAATAAATGAATAATCGAAAGGAATTTGTTAAGTAAAATATCGTATATTCTCTTGGTATATAGTATCAAATATATGTATGTATGTAATATGATGAACATCCATTTCAGTATCAGGAAAAAAATGAAAATAAAAAAAAAAGAAAAAAATATATAAAATCAAGCAACCTCAATCATAAATATATATGTATATATAAATTATCTAAAATATATGCTATAATGGATGGATGGATAGAAGTTGCACGAATACCAGTGCTTCATCCTAATACTAATACTAATACTAATAATAATAATAATAATAATTACCATAATTCAGGTATATCTTCTTTACAATTTGATACTATACAAAACTTAATATGGTGTGGTGATCCTTTTGGCTATACAAAATCATACTCAACTGGTCAACCAAACTCACCTTATCAATTACAATTATATCCTTATACAAAATTTAATACAAGTGCTCAATTTCAACCAATTATACAACTATTATCTCATAAGGAAGGTTTATTATCATTACTGAAACATGAAATATCTTTTAATAATAGAAGAGGTATATCCAAATTAAATGTTGATGCCAATTTTTTTAATAATGAAGAATTTCAAAATTTAAATGCAATGACTTTCAATTGTACTTCATTTAATGATATTGTTGTTGGGAGTGATGATTCATTGTTTAAATTTGATTTAAATAAACCAATATTATCTACATTTAATCATGAAGGAAAAATATCTTTATTAAATAATTCGTCAAAATTCTTAACAATTGGTAATAGTAATGGTTCATTAGAATTATTTGATCCAATATCAAATTCTTCTATTAAAACTTTTTCTGCTCATAATGGTTATATTTCAGATTTATGTGTTCGAGGTAATTATATTGCAACCTGTGGTTATTCAATTAAACCAAGAAGATACCATTATAACCAATCACCAGAATATATGATTGATCCGTTAGTTAATATTTATGATACAAGAACAATGAGAGCAATTGCTCCTGTTCCATTTCCTGCAGGAGCTTCTTCAATTAGATTTCATCCAAAATTACCAAATATTATAATTATTGCTTCTGCAAGTGGTCAAATACAGTTTGTTGATATATTTGATCAAACAAATATTTATTTATATCAAGCTGATTTATTAAGTTCTCAACCAACTACAATCACCCCAAAATTATCAAATCTTGAAATTAGTGAAAATGGTGATTTTTTGTTGTTTAATGATAATTCTTCAAATATTCATTTATGGTCAATTACAAATGCTAATACAATAAATAAAAATTTTGTCAATTTTCCCCAAGCTATTGAACATCCAGATATTATTGACAATAAAAACAATAATAATACTGATAACAACAACAACAATAATAATAATAATAACGGTAATGGTAATGAATTTATTGATATTGATGATAATGTACCACTATCGATTGTAGGTATGCCATATTATAAAGAATTATTATTATCCAATTATCCAACTGATTTAACATTTATTAAAGAAACGGCCAAATTACCAGAAAAGTTGGATATGGAATTAATTATTGAATCTGATAAAAATCCTGGCAAATTTATGCCTTATGAAAATTTAAAACATGGAATTAATGATACTTATAGATCATTGAAGGAGTCAAAAGATACAAAAATTCCAAAATTTATAAGTGAAAAAAATAATGATGATAATACTAAAAAAGTAATTGATGATAGTATTTTTGAATATAAAAATGATAACAAAGTACCAAAATATTATTCAAGATTACAAATTCAATATTCAAAATTTGGTGTAAAAGATTTTGATTTTAGTTATTATAATAAAACAAATGATCTTTGTGGTTTAGAAAATCATACTGACAATTCATATATAAATTCGCTTTTACAATTATATCGTTTCCAACCAATTTTTTATAATCAGATTGTAAATTCATTAAATAAAGAATGGTTACCAAATGATATACAAACTATAAATTCTCAACCAGAAGGTTCATCAATTTTGAATGAATTGGGGTATCTTTTTGATATGATGTATAAAGCAAAATCAAATAATGTTAAAATATATAATTTTAGTCAAGTTTTGAATCATAACCAACAAGCTCAGAAATTAATTAATATTAATGAATTATTAAATTTAAATTCACAGGAAGTTAGAGAGTTATTAATTTCATTTAATAATTTTTTGTTAACTCAATTATCTCAAGATTTGAGTTCTCAATTTGGAGAAAATTTTACATGTACTCAATTAACTTATGAAATTGAAATAAAAGGTAATGGACATTCTTGTCCAATATATGATAAACGTTTTGGATCAATGTTATCTTTGGAATTAATTACTCCACCAAGTAATATGTTGCAAAAAATGAGTATACTAATAAACCCAAATGTTCAACAATCAAGTACCACAAATATTACAAATATACGTAAAAATTTAAATATTTTAACATATTTAGAATATTCAATGAATCAATATAAAACAATCCCATGTCAACAACATCAACATTCATATCCTCATAGTTTAGAAATTAAGACAAGTATAACAAAATTACCTCCAATTCTTATTTTGAATGTCAATTTACCAAACGAAGAATTTAAGATAATTAACAACTTTAAACAATGGTTAATTCCAGAATTTTATACTACTAAGAATAGTAATAATGGAGGATATTCATTCAAACAAACACCTTCAACTCAATTTAATAAGACTGGGGAAATTAAATACGAATTATTAGGGTATGTATGTGAAATTAGTCATCAAGCTGATGTATCAAGAAATGGCGCTCATAATTTAATATCATATGTCAAATATAATAATGAATGGTTTTTATTTAATGACTTCCTAGTTATGCCTATACCAGAAGAAGAAGTTTTCAATATAAATGTAACTTGGAAAAAACCAATCATTATCTTATATCAAGCTGAAAACCAACCACAATTCCAATATTTTAATGAATTTAAAGGGGATGAATTGATTTTATATCGTGATCACTTTGCTGGTACAATAAGAGAATCTTATCAAAAACAATATCGATTATTGACTAAAGAAGAAGCTCCTAAACCTGGTACACTTGTTGCCATTGATGCAGAATTTGTTACTTTAAAACCAGAAGAATTAGAAATTCATTATGATGGATACAAAAAATTAATTAAACCAAAAGAATTATCATTAGCTCGTATATCTGTATTAAGAGGAGATGATGGACCAAATCAAGGTGAAGCATTTATTGATGATTATATAGTTCATACATCCAAAATTTATGATTATTTAACAAATTTTTCTGGTATTGAAGTTAATGATTTAGATTTAAATAAATCAAATAAAAATTTGGTTACTTTACAAACAGCTTATCGAAAATTATGGTTATTATTGAATTTAGGAGTTATATTTGTTGGTCATGGATTATATAATGATTTTAGAACAATTAATTTACAAGTTCCACAACTGCAAATAAGAGATACTGCAATATTATATTATAAATCTGATTTTAAACGTCAATTAAGTTTGAAATTCTTGGCCTATATAATGTTGCGTGAAACAGTTCAAAAAGGCAATCATGATTCAATTGAAGATGCAAATACTGCTTTATTATTGTACAAAAGGTATTTGTCACTAAAGAAAGTTGGAGATTTTGAAAATACATTAAATTATATTTATTCGGAAGGTCAACAATTGAGATTTAAAGTTCCTGAATCATTCAATACATAAATAATTTTTAGATAGATACTTTCAAATAGAAAAAAAAATAATAAAAAGTAATTAACTAAACAAATTTAACTCTATGTTAAAAATAATTAAAATTCTTTAGATTTTTTTTAAAAAATAATTTATAGCTTTTTGATTTATTAGTTAAACGTTATTAAAATTTATAATAGTTTTTATATAAATATTTGTAAATATAAAAAAAAAAAAAAAAATTTCAAATCAAAACCAAATCAAATTTTTGTATTACAACATGCCATTTTTAAACACTTTTTTGGAAAGAGAAACACCAGTAGTATCCAATAAACACCAAATTAGGCCGTTTTAAGGTGGTCCATTTTTTCTGACTTTTTGAAATTTTTAAAAAATGAACGAAACGGGGTCTGGCTCTATTCATTTTCCCGATTTTGCTAGCTCACAAAACAAGGCCCTGTTTCCATATTGAAACAAGGCTCAATTGTATTTGTGAGCTAAATCGGGTCTTTATTAACCACCATTAAATGATGGCCGAGTTAATAACCCTTTTGTTGCTCATCCAGAGATCGTATAGAGACCTACACGGACATGGAATTAAAGTTTATACTCTATATAACTAAATAAAATTATATAGTAATATTATTCAAGTCTTAATATGGAATAATGATTTTGAAACTCAATTAATGATGATGATGAAAAATGAATGAATTGTTTGTGTTGTGTTATTGAAAAAATAATTGTAAAAAAAAAAAAAAAGAATAATATAAATTGGTATAATTATAAATTTTTGTAAGGCCGCATTTTTGTTATCCATACCAAAAATACTAAATTTTTTTTTTTTTTTTTTTTGCAACCACAAATTATTCATTGGTTAAAAACAACTTATATTATTACATCAACTTATTATCATTATGATTTCAAAGAAATATTTATCGGTTTTTATTATTATTATATTACAAAAAGATTAAATTTTCAAATTCCCAATATTTATAATTAATTAATATTAGAGCATATTTTCATAATTACAATTACTTAATATTTTTTATACCATTTATTAATAGTTTATTTAGTTATTATATACTTTAATTCCATGTCAGTGTAGAGTCTCTATACGATCTCTAAATGATCAACAAAAGGGTTATTAACTCGGCCTCCATTAAATGGAGGCTAGTAAAATCGGGAAAATGAATAGAGCCAGACCCCGTTTCGTTCATTTTTTGAAAATTTCAAAAAGTCAAGAAAAATGGACCACCTTAAAACAGCCTAATTCTATGTTTATTGGATTCTTTCAGAGTTTCTCTTTCCAAAAAAGTGGCTAAAAGGTTATGTTGTAATACAAAAACTTGATTTTGTGTTGATTTGAACTTTTTTGATTTTTTTATATTTACAAAAATTATATAAAAACTATTATAATTATTAATTACGTTTAAATAATAAATCAGGAAATACCAATTTAACTAATTTACATAATTTTGGTTGATCTAAATATAATTTTTGTTGTTCACTAGTTGTATTTGATGAATATGGTTGCAATTAATTTCAAACAGATAAGATAATAAGTTTTATCCTCTAGTAAAAGGAAATGCGTTAAAAATAAATATTTATAATAGAACAAATTTATTTGATTCATAATAATTGATATATAGATGATATATCATATATTTCAATTTTTGCTACAATATGCTCAACATCGTGTTAAATTTGGCCCTGCGTCGTTCTAATTTGGACCCAGGAATGCGATAACTACTTATACCAATTAATATTTAGAATAAATATATAAATTATTTATTATAGATGATATTACTATACTTAGTTGACTTCCCATTAGTGCTTAAGTTATTAATTAGTTTATTTTTCAATAAATCTGATATATTCCTTGCTGGGTTCGAACCAGATACCGAGTTGAAACGTTAACTTTCAAAAATACAGGTACGCGCAGTTGCGCCAAATGTTAGTGTCGAAAAATATTTCGAATTTTCGAATGACGGCTTTCTGTGGGCCCATGCCGCAAAAAAGACCAATAACGCAATACTGAATATTAAATCCAAAAATAAAATTGAATTTTTGTATTACAATATACCCTTTAAATCACTTATATAGAAAAAGAATCTTTAGAAGTGTATAATAAATATATAAATAGTGTTTTTTAACCTGGTCCATATTCTAAAAAGTAAAACTAAAATTTTCAAATCAACACAAAATTGAATTTTTGTATTACAACATACCCTTTTAAATACTTTTCTGGAATGAGAAACTCCAGTAGTATCCAATGAACACTGAATTAGGCCGTTTTAAGGTGGTCCATTTTTTCTGACTTTTTGAAAATTTTAAAAAATGAACGAAACGGGTTCTGGCTCTATTCATTTTCCCGATTTTACTAGCTCACAAAACAAGGCCCTGTTTCCATATTGAAACAAGGCTCAATTGTATTTGTGAGCTAAATCGGGTCTTTATTAACCATCATTAAATGATGGCCGAGTTAATAACCCTTTTGTTGCTCATCCAGAGATCGTATAGAGATCTACACGGACATGGAATTAATCTATATAATATATATAACCTATATAGTACAAGTCTTAATATGAAAATTTGATTTTGAAACTAATTAATGAATGATTGATGAAAAGTGAATTGTTTGTGCTATTGAAAAATAATTGCAAAAAAAAAAAAAATTTGAGAAAATAGTTGTAAAAAATATTTTTTGGTATGGATAACAAAAAACATGGCCTAACAAAAATTTATATACCGTTCTATTTATTTTTTTTTTTTGCAACTTTTTTTTTCAATATCACAAATAATCCACTTTTTATCAATCATTCATTAATTAGTTTCAAAATCAAATTTTCATATTAAGACTTGTACTATATAGTTTATTTAGTTAGTATATAGTATAATTCCATGTCCGTGTAGATCTCTATATGATCTCTGGATGAGCAACAAAAGGGTTATTAACTCGGCCATCATTTAATGGTGGTTAATAAAGACCCGATTCAGCTGACAAATACAATTGAGCCTTGTTTCAATATGGAAACAGGGCCTTGTTTTGTGAGCTAGCAAAATCGGGAAAATGAATAGAGCCAGACCCCGTTTCGTTCATTTTTTGAAAATTTCAAAAAGTCAGAAAAAATGGACCACCTTAAAATGGCCTAATTCTATGTTCATTGTATACTACTGGTGTTTCGCTTTTCAAAAAAGTGATTAAAATGGCATGCTGCAATACAAAAATTTGATTTGGGTTTGATTTGAAAAACGTTTTTGTAGAATTTTTACAAAATTTGTATAAAAACTATACATATAAACTATATAAAATTTAAATAAAACTAATATTTAAAACATATACTAGTAGATAAAAACAAATTTAATTCATTAAAATAATTATACATACATTATAAAAAACTCATATGGTAGCATGTTTTTTTGTTAATAGAAAATGGTTAACTAAAAAATCAATAAAAAAATGCAATTAATTAAAATCTTTATTTTATATATAATAGTTCAAATAATTTAATAATATTTTATGTTATTATTTGTACAATCAGAACATACTATTACCTCACATAAACAAAATGGTCAATACGAATGTAACGACAGTCCCAGTTTAGTTCAAAAATAAAATGGGTGGTCGTAAAAGTGGACCAGAAAAAAGGGTTTTTACAAATAGAGTCCAGCCCAGTTTGGTTGAAAAATAGGAATTGCAACAAAATCAAAAATTACCCAACCCCATTAGTTCAGTTTTTTTTATAAATTATCTTTTTGTAAATTTAATGATAAATTAAAATACGTTAATATTTTGTAATAGTTAGATAATTATTTTTAGTTTCATTTATTTTGGTGTAGAAGACATCCAATGATGTTTTTCAAATCGAATAAAAATGCAAAGAAAAAGGAATCTCTGATATATTAGGTGTTGTTTATCAGAGATAAGATTATTATAATAAACTATTTCTATTTATTTTCTTACAATATTGGTATTTGACATAGTATATAATTACTAAAGAGAGATCTATTAGTTCTTTTAATCTGTTTTATATTTATAGTCTTTCGTTAACTTTAAAGAAAGCAATATTTCATAGTATTTCATTAATATTATAAGCTTTTTGCTATAAATAGCTGTAATTTGAAGTTGTAGGTGGAAATATATTTTTATGCGATATAACACTGTATATTTAAATTCTAACGTGTTAAGTTAAACCCTATAGAAATATATTAATCTTATTACAACAAACCAGCTAAATGAAAACAAAAATATTTGGTTAATAGGAAATTAATTGAATTCAATTCAATCACTTCAAGAAAGAATAGTATTTTTTTAGGTATAGTAATCAGTTTTTTTTATATAGCAAGTAATTAGAATTCCCATGGCACTATTTATATTTTTGACAAGTAGTAACTAAGCAAACTACTAACTAATTTTTGTTGATTGCAGGAAACAAAAAAAAAAAAAAAATAAATAAATAAAAATAAATTGAAATCATACAACTAATTAACTAAATCATTAACTAAATCGTTTATAATATATATACATATATATATATCAGACAATTAAATACTAATAAATAATCAAAATAATAATAAATATATAATTAATAATCATCATCATTATGTTTAGAGATAGGACGAATTTATTTTTATCATATCGTCGAACAATTCCAAGAGATTCAATTAATCCAAAACGTACACAATTTTTAGATATTGATGAAGAAGAAGCAAATGAAGGATTAATTCAAAATCGTCGTAAAGATAATCAATATAAAGAAACTTCACAAGGTATTGAAATGAAACCAATTATACCAACAATATTTGAAATATCAAATAATTTAACAAATTATTTAAATTTAATAAATAAAGATATTCAAGAATTAAATTCATTATATAAACAATTTATTATAGTAAATAATTCATTAGATAAAAAAAAATTTGAAAAAAAAATTGAAGATTTAAATTTTAAAATTTTAAAAAATTTTGAAAATTGTTATATATCAATTAAAAAATTTGAATATTTAAATAAAAATTTTAAAAAATTAAAATTAAATTATTCATTAAAAGATTTAGAAATTTTAAAAAATTTAAAACAAAAATATGCAAATAAAATTCAAGAAAATTTAATTATTTTTAGAAATTTACAAAATAATTATATGAAATTTTTAAAAAATGATGAAGATGAAGAAGAAATTTTAAAAATTTATGATAATAATAAGAGATATCAAGATAATAATAATATTAATAATAATAATAATAATGATGATGATATAGAAAATTTTTCAAAAGAAATTATTCAACAACAATCTCAAATTCAACAACAAATTAATACAGATGATATATATCTTCAACAACGAGAACGAGAAATTAATCAATTAGCAATGGGTATATTAGAAATTTCAACAATTTTTAAAGAAATGGAAAGTATGGTTATTGATCAAGGTACTTTATTAGATAGAATTGATTATAATTTACAAAATACAGTTGTTGATTTAAAATCTTCTGATAAAGAATTATTAAAAGCTCAAACTTATCAAAAAAGAACAACAAAATGTAAAATTATATTTTTTTTAAGTTTATGTGTATTTGCTTTATTAATGATTGTTATGTTACGTCCTTCTCATACTACTAAAATTATTGAAAGACCAAGTAATCCAGATAATAATAATAATAATAATAATAATAATAATAATATTGAAAAACCAGATAAAGGAGCTTATGAAGAGGATGAAATAGATGGTTCTAAACCAATAGATAATGAAGTTAATGAACCTGCTTTTTTCCTATAACTAAATAGATTTATTTTAATTTATAAAAATAATAAATATATTTATATATATAAAGAACTATTTAAAAATATAAAACAAATTTCTCAAGAATTGAAAGTAAGTAAAAATTATAATTATATATAAAATATTAACAAATTGAAAATTAAAAAAAAAATAATTTAACGAATAAATCTAATATACAAATCTATCTATCTTGTAATTCCATATGGTCCACTTCTTGATTGAGTTGGATTTCCTCTACCCATCAATTGACTAGCATTGTTACTTTTGTTATTGTTGTTATTATTATTATATCTAGCAGCAACAGGTACAAATCCAGGAGCTATTTTACGTTTTTGTTGAGCTCCACCTCTTGCAAAATTAAAATCAGGATTTGAATTCAATACATTATCAGATATACTTGTTTTTGGTTGTTGTTGTTGAGGTTGTTGTTGTTGTGATTGAGATGGGAAATATGAAGGATTATTTAGTGGTTGTTGTTGATGTTGTTGTTGTTGTGGATGAGGACCTTGAAATTGTTGTTGAGAATATTGATTTGGTGGATATTGATTTCTTAATGGTTGATAATGTGGTTGTAAATGTTGATTATATTGTTGTTGTTGTGGGGATTGTTGTTGATATAAAGGTTGATATTGTTGTACATTTGAATATTGATTAGATGGGTAATATCCTTGTCCATAATTATTTGAATTAGGATTTGGATTTGGATTTGGATTAGTATTATTATATTGTGGATTAGGTGCTCTTTGTGAAACACTTGTAAAATCTGAATCATTATCTGAATCAATTGGTTGACCTTGTCTACCAACATTTAAATCTTCTTCATCATCAAAATCATCATCTAATTCAGTAAATGGTTTATGACCTTCAACTTGTGGATGATGTTCAAATACACTACTTGGATAATTTTCATCAGTATTAGCGTTAGCAGCTGTTGTAGTAGTAGTAGCATGACCAATAGCTGGAGTTGCTGGTACACTTTGAGGATAAGGAGGATTTGATTTATAACCACTTACAGTACTATTAGTTGTAAAATCATTAGCTGTTTGAGGTTTTGTATAATATGATGATGAATTACTTGAGAATGAACCATTAGCATTTCTAACAGGTGGTGGTACTTGATTAGTATTTTGTTGTTGTTGTTTATTGTAAGCAGCATTTGATGCAGCAGATGCAGCAGCAATTGCACTAGCACTTGCACTTGTTCCTGCTCCAACACCACGATTAACAGCAAAAGGATTTGAAGTACTAGTACCAGCACCAGCACCAGTATTAGTTGTTGTTGTACCAGAAGCAGTAATGGTAGTTCCAGTATTTTTTGAAGTTGTTGAATCATAAGGTTTATATTCATAATCATTTTCCATTGATGAATGACTATTTGGAGATTTAAAAGTTGAAGTTTGAATATGATTAAATTTATCATCAATTTTATTATAATTATTATTATTATTACCAGTATAATTACCAAATTTAGCAAAACCACTTTCATTATCAGAATCTTCTTCTTCTTCTTCATTAACTTTTAAGGTTGTTAAATTAAGAATTAATAATATAATTGAAATTAAATTAGCAGCAGAAGCACCAATTAAAATCCAACCAGTCCAACCTAAATTTGGATAATAAACAAGA